>QEOT01005040.1:5857-61083 GCA_003123785.1 Pterocarya stenoptera
GTGCGAAGATCTCTGTGCCTGTTGACTTGCACCATTTCTTGATGGTGGCTCACTTGGGGTCGTAGGAATTAGTTCCACGCCTATTTAGGTGCACCAATTGCTTATAGTGGCTAACTTAGGGTCGCAGGAAGATCCCTGCGCCCGTTGACTTGCACCATTTGTTGATGGTGGCTCACCTAGGGTCGCGAGAATTAGCTCCGCACCCATTGTGGTGCAGCAGTTGCTTATGGTGGCTAACTTGGGGTCGCGGGTATTAGCTCCGCACTCGTTGAGGTGCACCATAAGCAAATTAGCTCTGCCCCCGTTGAGGTGCACCAGTTGCTTATGGTGGCTAACTTAGGGTCGCGGGAAGATCTCCGTGCTCGTTATGGTGCAACAGTTGACTATGGTGGCTAACTTGGAGAGGGGTCGCGGGAAGATCTCTACACCAGTTGCATTGCACCATTCGTTGATGGTAGCTAACTTGTAGAGGGGTCGCAGGAAGATCTCTGCGCCCGTTGAGTTGCACCATTTGTTGATGGTGGCTAATAAGGGGTTGTAGGAATTAGCTCTACGCCCGTTGAGGTGCACCAGCTGACTATGGTGGCTAACTTGGGGCCATGGGAAATAACCCCGCACCCGTTGAGGTGCACTAGTTGCTTATGGTGGCTAACTTGGGGTTGCGGGAAGATCCTCACACAGATTGACTTGCACCATTTGTTGATGGTGGCTAACTTGGGGCCGCAGGAATTAGCTCCGTGGCCGTTGAGGTGCACCAGTTGCTTATGGTGGCTAACTTGGGATTCATTTTCTTGAGTCTCAACAGCATACATAAAAGGCAAAAATAATTTTCGAAACAAATAAATACTGACACGTAAGGAAACAAACTTTTCCAAGGATAAAACCTTTTAAGATGTTCAACATTCCATGGGTGTTGAAGCTCTCTTCCCTCGCTATCTTTGAGCCGATATGATCCTGGGCGGTTGCTAGTGGTCACTAGGTAGGGTCCTTCCCATCACGGACCAAGCTTCCCTCCATCTTGGGTAGTGACCCCTGCTTCTCTTAAGACCATATCACCAACTTTAATGACCTAGGGTTGACTCACTTGTTGAAGTATCGTTCAGCTTTCCTCTTACTGAGGATGTTTTGGATCTTTGCTTCTTTTCTTACTTCTTCAAGAAGGTCCAACTGTTCAGCAAGAGCCCGATCGTTCTACGCCTGATCGAAGTGGTTGGTCCGGTAAGTTGGCAAACCAATTTCAATGGGGGCCACCGCTTCACTTCCATAGGCAAGAGCGAAAGGCGTTTCTCCCATTGGGATTTTCACCGAGGTTTTGTAAGCCCACAAAACTCCTGGCAACTATTCTATCCAATCACCCTTCCGGTTTCCTAATTTCTTTTTTAAAATTCCGAGTAGGGATTTGTTTGTTGAATCTGCCTATCCGTTTGCTTATGGGTGGCCCGGCGAGGAATACTTCACCTCTATTCCGAGTTCCTGGCACCACGCCTTGTAATGCTCTGAGTCGAACTGCTTCTCATTGTTTGAGATGATGGCCCTCGGATTTCCAAATCTGCATAGGATGCTTTTCCACAAATTTGTCACGACTTTAACCGTTATTGTAGCTAGTGCTTGTGCCTCCGCCCAGTTTGTAAAATAATCAACTGCTACTATCATATGCTTTACCCCTCCTTTCCTTAGTGGGAACGGTCCGACCAAGCCGACCCCCCATTGCGCAAAAGGCCATGGCCACGAAATCCGACAGGGCTTAGCCTTTAAATACGTTTCTGGGAACATAGCTAATTTCGAACTCGCCAAGTTCTATTGACCACGCGACTAGGTGCCCGGACAAGTCCTGTTTTCATAGTACCCTACTAAGAGGGTTTTCTGTCAGAACGTTTATGGGGTGAGTCTGGAAGTACGATCGGAGTCTTCTAGCGGCCATTATTAATGCAAATGCTAACATTTCTATTCACGGGTATCTAACCTCGATGCCTTGTAGGGCGCAACTCGTGTAATACACAGGTGCCTGAGTCCCTTTTTCTTCCTTCACTAAAACAGCCAATACTGCCTGGGGGGACACTGCCAAGTATATGTACAGAGTGTCTCCTTGGTTGGGCTGTTTCAATAGGGGAGGGCTAGCCAAGTATTTCTTCAGTTCTTCGAATGCTAGGTCGCAATCTTTATTCCAAGGGTGCACCCACTTCAAAACTCGAAAAAAAGGGAGGCACCAATCCGTTGATCGTGACATGAGCCTATTTATGGCTGCTATTCTTCCTGCCAGGCGCTGGGTATCGTTGATGGTATAGGGCGGTGCCATCCTCAGAATGGCTTCTATCTTTTCAATTTTGGCCTTTATTCCTCTCTACGAGACTATGAACCCCATGAACTTACCCGAGCTTACCCCGAAGGCACACTTAGCTGAGTTTAATTTCATCTTGTACTTTCACAACACCCCAAAAGACTCCTCAAGATATGTCAGGTGTTGACCGGCCTTTTTACTTTTTTCCAACAGGTCGTCTAAGTAACACTTTTTTTTTCATATAAATCATTCATTAACTGAATGTTTGGTACATTATACCCATGTCAATATGGTACAATTTACGGAAAAAAAAAAACAACAATTTGATTTACTCTCTACAAATGTGTTTCATATGTACAAATAAGGTTTGGCAGCAAACTAAAATCTGATGGAGAAATTCAAACATAGACCAATGCACTCCAGCTTTTCCCAAAATCCGAACATCTAGTTTTTTTTTTTCTTTTTGATAAAGAAACTGATCTCATTAATCATAATAACCACTTACATCCACTCTACAAAAACCGAGTGATACAGTTACACCATTTCTTTGGTTACAACAGATAGAATACATGAAGGACAGATTTCAAGATCATACATATCCTCTGAGCAATTTAGTGCATCCTTAGCTAGGTAGTGGGCAGCATATTGGCATCTCGGTAGGCATGTGAAACAGACCAATCAGCATACGTACTAAGAATCCTCATTGCATCTTCTACAAGGCAGCCACCCAAACTCCAGTTCATTTGATGATGTTTGAGTAAGTCCACCACTTGCATAGAGTCCCCCTCGAGACATAAGCGAGTTAGGCCCATCTCTTTGCAGAAAACTACAGCTAGTAATAGACCATATGCTTCAACATCAAAGGATCCACCTCTAAGGGTTCTGTTTGCACGCAAGCTGCCTATGACTTGTTCATTATGATCTCTAACAATGACTCCTATTCCAATTCTCCCTTCTTGCAGCTTTACTGACGCGTCCCAGTTGACCTTGAAAGATCCTATCTCAGGTTTTGACCACCTATGAGTCCCTGCTTGAGCTTTGAGACTGGCCTTTGGATCTTCTTTGAGTGCCTCCCTATATGAAGAGATTTCTGCCTTGGCTTGTTGGTGAACAGTTGTTGGATGTCTAAACTCTTTGCCATGGATGACATCATTCCTTCTAGACCATAATCCTCTCATTGTGACAGCCACCTCAGCAAGCTCTTCTAGGTTAAGAATCTCTACTAATCTGGACCAAATATCAAACACCAAGTCACTATGCATGGATAGCTTCTGCACCTTCTTTATGCCTTGACTCCACACATCTTTGGAGCATAGCTCCAAAGGACATGGTCAGAAGTTTCAGGTTTCTGCTCACAAATCAAACAGACACTGTGCTCTACAACTTTCCTCCTTCCCAAGTTTGCTAATGTTGGGAGAGCCTCTTTAAAAGCTTTCCATAGAAACATCTTAGTGGCAGGAGCTACTTTTAATTTCCAAATGGTTTTCCAGACTTGAATTTATTTGGCTTTGACTGAGTTTCCCCTTCTAACACTCTTTCCATCTCTTTGCTAAGGTGATACCTACTTTTTACAGTATAAAGGCCATTAGTTGTGGACTGCCATACTAACTTGTCCTCTCTCCCACCCAAGCTAATGGGAATTGCTTTGATGATATCAATTTCCTCCTGCGAGAAAAGTTCAAGGAGGAGATGATCTTTCCCCATTTCAGTGTGGGGTTGATAAGGTCACATACCTGTTCATACCAACAGTCTGCTTCTCGGGTTGACTGCACCTTATAAGAGGGAGAGGTTGGTAACCACTTATCATTCCAGATGTTCACCTGTTGGCCATTCCCAATCCTCCACATGAGGCCTTCCTTTAGCAAGTTTAAACCTGCATGAATTCCTCTCCAAGCAAATGATGGCCTTGACCCAATTTGAGCTTCTAGGAGACCAACCTTAGAAAAATACTTCTGCTTTAGGATCCTTGCCACCAGGAAGTTTGGGTTTTGTAAGATCCTCCATCCTTGCTTTGAAAGTAAGGCTAAGTTAAACCTCTTCAGGTCTCTAAAATCGAGGCCTCCTAATTCTTTGCCATAGCTAAGCTGTTTCTAATTGACCCATTGGATTTTGGAGGTGTCTTCATTAAATCCCCACCAAAATTTCCTGAGCAATTGATTTAGTTTCTTGGTAATGGAAGCTGGTAGCAGAAACATATCCATAGCATAGGTAGGGATGGCTTGTAGGACAGCTTTGAGGAAGACCTCTTTCCCTGCAGCATAGAGGAACTTGTGTCTCCAATTTGTGATTCTAGACCAGGTCCTATCAATAAGAGATTGGAATGATGCAACCTTTGCCCTACCCACCAAAGCAGGTAATCCTAAGTATCTTTCAAAGTTACTAGAGGATTTAACACCTGCATGTTGCAGAATTTGTTGTTGAGTCCTGAGAGCAATATTCTTGCTGAAGAAGATGGATGATTTCTCTTTGTTCAACGTTTGTCCTGAGCCTTTCTCATAGAGGTCAAGAATATTTAGCACAAATTTAAGTTCCTCAGGGTTTGCTTGGTAGAATAATAGGCTATCGTCTGCAAAGAAGAGGTGGTTCACTGAGAGCTTCTGCACAGAGGATAAAAAGGTAGGGGAGATTGGATCCCATTGCTTGAGTCCTCTTGAAGGCCAAAAAATCTGTTGAGGCTCACCATTCACAAGGATCGAATATGAGACTGAGTTGAGACAGCCCTGGATCATGTTCACCCAGTGAGGAGGAAAGTCCATCTTGGTCATTACAACTTCAATAAATTGCAACTCCACCCTATCATAGGCCTTGCTCATATCTAATTTGAGAGCCATGAAGCCTCTTTTACCTTTCATTCTTGAGTTCATGGAGTGTAATATTTCATAAGCAAGGAGAGTGTTATCGATAATGAGCCTTCCAAGAACAAATGCACTTTGGTTTAAAGAGATGAGCTTGGGAAGAATGACTTTAAATCTATTAGAAATAGTTTTCGAGACAATTTTATACAGCACATTACACAGACTAATGGGTCTGTAATCAGCAACTTTCCTAGGGCTTTTTACTTTGGGTATGAGGGAAATAAAAGTATCATTAATCCCCTTAAGGGAGCCCCCTTGATTTAAGACCTGAAGAGCATAGTTACAAACTTTCTCCCCTACCACCTCCCAAATTCTTTTGGTAGAACTGAGTTGGGAAACCATCGGGGCCAGGGGATCCAAGAGGGTTCATTTGCATAATGGCTTCTACTATGTTTTCTCTAGTGAAAGGCTTCAACAGCCATTCCTTCATCTCAGTATCCAGCTTAGTGTCCAGTGCATATAGACAGTTCTCAAAATTTGTAGGGTGGGTGGTAGTAAAAAGAGATGAGAAATAACCTGTGAAGACATCCCCAATTTTTGCCTCTTCAGTTGCATTTCTTCCTTGTGAGTCCTCTACACACTTGATTGTGTTGGTCTTCCTCCTTTGACTGACTTGCATATGAAAGTACTAGGTGTTTCTATCACCTACCCTGAGCCAATGTTGCTTAGCCCTTTGGCACCACTTGAGATCACTTTCTGTCAAAGAAGTTACCACTTCCTCTTGGATTTGTTTCATTTCTTCTACATGGTAACCTGTTCCAGTATCTTGGAGGTGGCCAATTCTTTGTTGCCCTTGTGTGATGACCATGTGCTCTTTTTGTCTGGTTTTCTGCTTCCATACCAGTAATTCTTGTTGGCATCTACCAAGTTGTTTCCTCAGATTGCTGGCCTCACAGCCTAATTCACTGTCATTCTTCCAAGCCTTACTAATAACATTGTGGCATTCTTTCTTCAGCTCCCATGCCATCTCATACCGAAAGACAAATCTTCTGTGCCTTCTTTCCTTGCTTGTGTTGGATAAGTCAATGATGAGAGGGGAGTGATCAGATTTCACAGCAGCAAGGGCAGTGCAGGAGCTTTGATTATACATGTCATTCCATTCCTTGTTGCCTAATGCCCTATTTTTTACTTTATGAATACCCTTCCATTCCTGTTATTCGACCAAGTAAAGCTTAGCCCCTTTGAATGAATATCATTAAGGCCACAGAACTCTACTGCTTGCCTAAACTCCTCTATTTGTTTGTAAGGTCTGCTGGCCCCTCCCCTTTTCTCCTCGTGTGACTTGTTGGTTTTAACATTTTCAAAAGTTGCCAACTGCTGCTCCTTTTCCTAGAGTCGGGGTGTCCATAAAAGCATGTAAACTACCAAGTTGGTCCATTGTCCTCCTCCTGCACTAATGTGCCATCTAGTGTAATTTAATACTTTTACCTGCCATTTGTCTTTCCATAAGAGAGCAATACCACCACTTAGTCCCACACTTTCAACTCCAAAGCAACCATCCATCTTCAAAGTTCTCCTAACCTCTTCCATCCTTCTGTTTCTACACTTAGTTTCCACTAGGAAAACTAAGAGGGGACACTTTTCCTTAAATAAATTTTTAAGGACACTAACTGTCCGAGGGTTCCCAAGCCCTCGGCAGTTCCACACCAAAATACTCATTGGTTATGGCAGGGCTGGGAACCAGCCTCTGCCTTAATACGATTGTTCTCCTTTGTAGCCTCATTCTTCTTGAATCTTTTTGGGGAAATATACTCTGGTACTGTACTTCTCCTTTTGCAGCTCCTCTGGTAGTTTGCTCTGGCCAACTTGTTGGAGGTGTTAGCCAGAGTTGTAACTCCATTGCTTGCTATGGGGATGGGCCTTCACGAGCCTTTCTTTTCCATCTTCTTATAGTGCTAGCCAGGCCCTTACTAACATCATTCAAGCTACCTGTCTCCAGCATCTTATTGGGGCCTTGTTTCTAGGGACTAGTTTGACTTTCAGAAAGAGGCAACTCACGCCTTTTTAATGCTTCCCAGTTTTTAGGCTCAGATGAAGGGTACGAAGCTACTTCTGCAGCGCTATGCACCTTTGCTGTTGTGTCAGGCTCATGCTCCATACCCGTGCTAGCTCTCTGTGCTCCTTCGAAAATTACACTCCCATGCACGTGGACTGGTTGCATGGAATCTTGGAGGTGATCTTCAACCTGAGGTTTAACATGAATCCCGAGATATCCACCATGAGGAACTTCTTTGCTCTCTTGTTCCTCTGTTAGTGGTTGAGATTGGACTCCTTGAGTACCTTTTTCCCTGTTTCTTGCTAAGACCATAGCTTGTTTACCTACTTGGACTTCCTCCTTGACCACTTTACCTCTCTCTTCCTTCTGTTCCCCACTGTGGTGTTCGCCACCCTTAGAGCCACCATATTTACAACAGTAAAAAATATTGGTATTTCTGGGTTGGCCTCTTAACCAGGGGCCAAACTGATTTGAATCTTGTTTATCTCCTTGTTGATCTGTTCTCGAGCGTGTACAGTTTTTCCCCGAACATCTAGTTAACCAATAGAGTTGG
The DNA here is from genome assembly GCA_003123785.1 of Pterocarya stenoptera. Taxonomy (NCBI): domain Eukaryota; kingdom Viridiplantae; phylum Streptophyta; class Magnoliopsida; order Fagales; family Juglandaceae; genus Pterocarya; species Pterocarya stenoptera. Next base: position 13,540 of record QEOT01005040.1, read on the forward strand.
GACCCTACTTTTATTGCATTAAAACAAAGGTTGGTCTGTAATTTCAATCCACACAGAAAAGCGCGCACGATAATCATATAGTTTTGAATTGAAACAGAGGGTTGCCCGTTTGGATAGCTAGTTGATTTCATCTCATATCTTCTTATCTCTTCTCATCTCATCTAGCATCTAAACACTACTCAAATAAAAACATTTGTCAATTTCTCTCTCATACTTTTCATTAATTATTACTAATCATTACAAATTTTTCAAACTTCTTTATAAAACATAAAAACAATTCAACATTTTTAAATCTTAAAATAAAAATTATATTCTTCCAATATTTTAACTTTATAAAAGTTTTATTTAACTTTTTCTCTCTCATTTTTCAAAATCCAATAAAAATTTAAACTCAAACTATCTCACTACTATTCACAAACTATCTCATTTCTATTTATTAATTTTCCATCTCATCTTATCTTATCTAATCTAACTATCTGAACGAGGGGTAATAAGAAAGGGTAATGCTACATACAATTGTAGAATACGCAAGTGTCGTGCAATCCTCTTTGTAACACCCCCGTCCTAGAGGTCCTGAGAGTTAGCTCCAGTAACCTAAAGTTATCTCCCATAACACAATTACATATATTCCAAAGACTTCATAAAATATAAGTTTATCCGTTCACCATAAATATATATGTTCCTCTACAAGGACACCAAAGAAATAACTCAACATAACAACTTAAAATCTCCTTATAGACTCATAAATATCTATGTCTCGTGATACCCAAAATTACATAAGATAATAAATCTACTAAATAAGACTCTCCAATAATTATTTGTGCCCTTTAACACTTATTCATCTGTGATTGTCAAATCTTGCCAGTACTTCCTACTATTAATTTTCAGCTGAACCATCAATATTATCTTAAAAATATTATAGAGATAAAGGGTGAGTTATCAGTAACTCAATAAGCAGAGAACACATACTAGTACGTCAACATAAGTATTTACAGAGTTCAAAATGCAAAATAAAATATTTTTATTTTTATAATGCAAAATCAGAACATGTTATCAAAATATAAGAGCAAAAGTTCAAAAATATTCTTATTCAAAAGTATCATTTGGCATAGCATAACTGAGTATCACATCAAAACAGAATTTCATATTTAACCCCCGCAGTAGGGTTGTTCAAACTCTGACGGCAAACCGAACAAAAATAGAATGTAAAATCTTTCCCTGATTCATTCTCAGAGTCTCGAGTATGCACACAGGGAAGACCATGCTGAAAACCACTTAACTTCCAAAGTGGGTACATAGGAAACAGAAAAGTTAGTACCAACCAAATAGAGGCCACAGTTTTACACTCGTGTTAAGGCCAAAACATAATAGAAACAGACTGTTATGCTAGAGATTTTTAGAAGTCACATCATATTATATCAGAGTACAGAACATATTCAGAACACAATATAATCAGATAATAGTCATATAATTATACATAAATTTTCATATTCGCTCCTTTTTGCACAGTTCAGAAATAGAATGTTAAAAATAGCTCATATATACATCGGTCATGACAAAATACTCTCTTCTTAAACAGAATTTCATGCGAATATAGATAAAATGACCGAAGCTGTTTCAAGTTTTTTTTTTTTTTAATAACAAAACATGCATATTTTTCACAAAATCAATCTCATCCAATCGTTTTATGTAAAATCTAGTATAGGAACCCTGCTTATCTAGATTTTTTAGCTTTTCAAAATTTTTCCACAACAGTGTTGAACGAATATCAATCTTCACCTATCAAATAGACACATAACTTACTTAAATCTTTAATTAAATACATATTCTAATATTAAGTGTAAAATATTAAAATAACCTATTTTTCAAAAAAAAAAAAAAACTAAAGTAACCTATTTTTCAAACGAAACAAAATCTAAAATTCTTGTAACCTTAAAATAGTATCACTTCCCACATTAATCTATATCTAATTAATAACTTCGACTAAACGTTAATCTCTAACTTATTCTTGTTAAAAGAAACTTTTTTTTGGACTAACATAAAGTAAGAAGCCAACTTAAAATAGCCCATCGTACAATCAGGTCCAGCAAAATATAAGTTAATAACACATTAGCTTAGGCTTAAAACTCAAAGGGTAAAAATGTAATATCATTTCAAACATGTTACTCCACTTTATGCTTAACAAGCTCTACGAGGGACACAACAATCACTTCCTATTTTTCAAACCAAAGTAGGCGTCTTGCGTGTTGGGTTGTGCAACAGAAGCTTATCGAGAGAGATGGGAGACGCGGCGGATCTGGGTGGTGAGACAAAGATGCTGTTGAGTTGGGCAGCCGAGAGCAGAGAGAGAGAGAGAGAAGTAATGTGAGGGAAAGAGAGATGGAGGGAGTGTGAGAACATGAGAGAAAGAGACAAAGGCTTACGGTGCAATAATGAGCAGTTGGGGCAGTGGGTGGCAGTTTCCGACGCTGGCAGCAGTTGGCTTTGTTCTTAGAAGCACAAATAGGAGCCCATGCAGTTGATGTGTGGAGGAACTGGGGCAATTAGCGTGGACGTGGTTTGCTCTATTTTTGGGTGTGAAAAGCAGGGCTTTTCGTGCGGTGCAAACCTGGTGGCTGAGACGTGGAGAATTGAGGGTGGCTTAGGGCGGTTCCTATAGCAGCGTAGCTCTCAATCTTCTTGTGGCATTGTTGTGTAATGAATGATCTGGTGTAGCGACGCCATGGGACGTGACACAGGGTTGCATCTCAGGTTGGGCTCGTTCATGGCAGTGGCTAGGGGTGCTGCGCGACTGTTCTACGGTGGTCTCGTGGTTGATGTTGGGATGTTAAAAAAGAAGAAAGAGAAAAACAAACGTGCAGACTAAGTGGTGGTGACCGTGAAAAGCTGCGGCTTCATCGTGGAGAGGTTGTCTTGCGAGGCAGCTGCTTGTCCATTGCAAGGATGTTGTTCCTTGCAACAGAGACTGAGTGAAGGAGACGACAGCTACGTGGAGGAGGGATTTTATGGAAACTCAAGGTTGCTGCAACTTTAGCTTGGAAAAATATGAAGCCCACAACTTGGTAGTGTATGGAATTAACAAAAGGACTGGACTGGCTAGTTAGAGCAGTTCGAAAATCTCTTTGGGTTGTCCGTAATTTTCTCATGAGTTTATTTTATCGATACTAATGGGCCTTGACTCAATTTCTACAAGAATCTAACTTTTCCTACAAATTTCTTGGCCCATATAAAGGTTTCACTTAATCCAAAAATATTTGATGAGTTTAACTTAATAAGCAAGCCCAATAAAAATTTGATATCTGCCAAAATAAAATTTGGGCTAGTAGTTTATTCCAAAATTACTCGTTAACCCAAAAAAAACTTTTACAATGCAGACTTGGTGCTGGGTTCGAGTGTTACAGTTTTTTTTATATAAGTCCTATATTTACTTTTTTTTTTTTTAAGGATTGCATAATGTTTGTTCATTTTATAACTATAAATATTATTTTTCACTCGAACAAAGTAGAGAAGGCACCATAAATAACGTAAAAACAATTTAAACAAAGTAGCGAAGGCACCATACCAGAGCACACGGTAATAGAGAATTTCGTTCTGCCATACCCAACTACTCCAAACTGCAGGCTAACCATAAACTCGAGAATGCAGCCAGGCCCATTAGAGTATATCACGCAACCTTTTTTTTTTTTTTTTTTTGATAAAAGTGGATCATCATCCTTCATTAAGATAGGACATACAAATATAACTTGAAAACAAGTCAATTACAAGCGTTAATAGTTTCTCAGTATACGTATGTGTCTGACATGGTCTAGTCCAGACGGCAAATCTCTAAAGACCTAAGTCTTAGAGAAATACCACCTCTGTACACGACAGAGGTTACACAGCCCCCATACCCTGACTAAGCAGGGTAGGGTTCACCAAACCCCACAATCCAACAACGCGGAGGGGGACTTCTTTTTTGGATTTTTTATTAACCTAAAGCATTACAGAACGAAAATTACAAACACAAAACATTACAAAAACACTGAAGGGGCATGTGCAACTACACAGCAGCAAAACTGCAAAAACAGTGTACAAAAGGAGTTGCTTAGGCGCGTACAGCCCATGCGCCCAACTGGATGGAGAACCGGCAGACGATCTTGGCAGTACCGGACACGCTGATTCCAGAAGCGCCGCGCGTGCCGACGGCGGAGAGCTCCTTGGTGGCATGTGATAGCCACACGCAGCGAAACCCGGGAACTTTGACCTGCGCATGCGGGCCACTCGCCGCTCCGATTGACGCCGCGTTCTGTGGACTTGAAGATCGGCGGCTGGACAACACCATGGCATGGCGCGTTCTGGCCAGTGCTCGCCGGAGATTCCTAGATCGACGATTCCCCTGTAATGGCCTGAAAAACACAAAATAAAACTACAAAAACAGACTACAAAGAGGAGGAGGGAGGGGGAGGGAGGGGGAAGGGAGCCGAGGCTCCCACCCCCTCTAGCTGGGTTCGAAGAGCTTTTTTAGAGAGAGAGGGTCTGGGTTTCTAGAGAGGGTCTCGAACCGTGTCTTTTTCAACACCTTCTCTTCGATTATTTTCACGACTAAGAATAAGTATATCACGCAACCTGATTTCTAGCAAAGAGTCTTGGAAACATGCTATCCAGCTAATTCAACACCAACCAGACTGCATGCTTGTTCAGCCCCAACTACCCAATTCTTGTTGGACTTGTTAGAAGATTCACCCCCAATAAAAGAAAGAGTAATACTACTATATTTTATAATTTATACTACTCATCTTCTCTCTTTAACCATAATATAATGCCACATAACTTATTAAAAAAATTTAAAAATTATATATTCAAAACAAAATAGAGCTCGAAAACACAAAAAGAAGAAGACTAAAAATCTTAGATTTCCTCTACTTTTTTATATTTTTGTTTTTAATTCTTTTTTTAGTAAACCATGTGATACATTGTAGTGCCACATTAGAGCATTGGCATTGGACTCATCAAATGAGTTCAATGTCTATAATTTGATGAATTTTCTTAGAAAAAGCTAGCATTGGATTCACCTTTACTATATTTGACAAGCTATGAGCTACAGTAATATCATATTTATCTTCAAGTTTGAAGATCTACTGTTTTACATCTATCTCATTATTTTATTACAAAAATCGATACATTTCGCACGCAATTATTTTTCTTTCCCTCTCTTTCTCTTCTCTGCTTTCTTCTTCATCCCCAAATCCCTCAAAATCCCGAAATCCCTCTTTCTCCTTCCTCTCCTCTCCCTTCCCCGATTTCTTTCTTTCTCTTCATTTCTTTCTCCCTTCCTGATTTCTTTCTTCCTCTCCGTCTCTTCCAGTTCGTTTCTTCCCTCCGTTTCCTCTCGAAACTTTGGACGAGCAAGAAAGTTCCCTTTGTCGTGAGAGGAGAGCAGCTCGTCTTCGTCACTGGGGTTTCAGCAAATCGCCATCACCTCCATAGGTGCACTGTGTGGTGCTTTCTCTCGTTTTCGCAAAGCTACAGTGCCCGAATCGGAAATCTGAGCTTTGATCTCCACGCAGAAACAGAGCAATCAACACTGGTTTCTCTCCTTCCAGGTTTGTGCGATCGTACCACTCCTTTCACGCAATGCTTCACTTCTTCCCCTCAAATGACTATCTGCAACCCTAGTTTCAATAAACAGAGAAATTAGTCATCCCCGATGGGGGCTTTTGCTCTCGGTGATCGTAAGACTTGGTTACTGATCAAGTTTCATGTTTTTCTTTGGCTCATTTTCAGGCGCACTCAGTGTTGGAGATTCTCAAACAAGTGGTATGTGATCGGCTTGTATACATTAACAGCTTTTTCTAGGATAGTTTAACATTTTGTGTATACAAATGCAGAATATAGAGAGTGAAAAGAGTGATTTATTTTGTTGAGAAATGCACTATGCACGATTTATGCTTTTCTGCCATGCCACTGGATTACATACTCAGTACTTTTTGGCTGTTAGATTATACTAATCTTGGAATCAAGCTGCTGATTTCCAGAAGAAATGCATGTTAATTTATCTTTGTTAATTTCTTTCATTCTAGGAGGCAAGCAGTGGTGTTATTCTTCCATACTAAACTATTTGTCTACAAATTAATATAATGCATTTGGATAATTATTTTGTTAAAGTGTTATGGATTAGTTTTGTTGGTTAAAGTGTGATTTTCTAAATATTTTGTGTTGATCTGCCGTTAGTTTAAAGGCCTAGGAATTTGAGTTGAACATATGCTGCCTCATTTGAGTTTATTCTTGATTCTAATGTTAAAGTGATGGCAACAAGTGATGGAAGGGGACTTGATTACGTGATGCACCTCATGGAGTTGGTGGGTTTGTTATTTTTGTTTCTGAATGTGTAAACTGGCAGCTTCTACATGGATAATTATTTTGTTGAAGTGTTATGGATTAGTTTTGTTGGTTAAAGTGTGATTTTCTAAATATTTTGTGTTGATCTGCTGTTAGTTTAAAGGCCCAGGAATTTGAGTTGAACATATGCTGCCTCATTTGAGTTTATTCTTGATTCTAATATTAAAGTGATGGCAACAAGTGATGGAAGGGGACTTGATTACGTGATGCACCTCATGGAGTTGATTCTTGAGTTATTTTTGTTTCTAAATGTGTAAACTGGCAGCTTCTACATGGATAATTATTTTGTTGAAGTGTTATGGATTAGTTTGTTGGCAAAATGTGTTTGTTGGTTTCATAAATTGTATATATGATTGTTTGGTAGAAGAAGGATTGGTAAAATGTGTTTGTTGGATAATTAAGTTGAGAAAAAAATTAATTGAGACACAAAAATTTAAGTATCAAATTAAATTATTTAACATATGGTTAGTATAATTACAAGATATGAAAGAAAAAATTAAAAATATTATTATTAAAAAAAATAATATTATATTATTATTTTGATGAATCTAATGGCTAATCCAATGTAGGATTATGGATGTGAAGGTTTTACATTTATAGAAAATATGTACTTTTCATCAAATTTTGAAGATGGATTTGATGAATCCAATGCCAATGCTCTTAAGGAAGCAGAGTAAATAATATAAATTATGGAGCATAGTAGCATTACTCTAAAATAGAATTAGATAACATCTTAGAAATATCATATACCTTATTTATGTATGTCAAAAACAGTTAATAGCCTTATTGACTAGTTGCCCTGACATTTTTTTGTGATAATTAATTCTTGAATAACATCATATGCAGGTTTAGGTTATGCAAGTTTCATGTACATCTTTTAAAAAATGAGTTACATTATAAAAATAAGACAAAATTTTTCATGACAATTCTACTCTTTTCAAAGAGTCTATGCAAAACTTACACACTTGAATTTTATATAAATCATTTTTCTTAAATTTTTCCTAAAAAATCATTAAAGATGATAGGGATAGTTGTAGGCTTGGGGGCTAAGTATCTATACCCAGCCCTTGCTTGGAGTGAGCGAGATTGCCTGCCCACATCAGGCTGGCGGGTGCCCATGCACAAAGGCGAGGGCAAGTGCTAGGCTAGGCCTTAGCTCTGACCAAGTTTCATTCATATGCCACATCCATAAATAAATATATATATATTAAAAAATAAAACAACTCTAACTATAAATACTATAAATAATTAATCTTTCTCTCTCCTCTCATTTCTCTCATTCCTCTACTATCTCCCTTCTTCTCTTCTCCCCCTTCCTCTCTTTTTGTTTGGGATTTGCTTTGTCTGTGTTTTGTGATTCTGCCTCGTTTCGCCTAGCGTGGCTTGGAGCTGCATTTTCTACGCTATTTTGCCTTAGAGCGTCATTTCCCGCTAGAGGTTCTCCATCTCCAGAGCCATTCTCTTCAACTTTTCCTCCATCTCTGTGAATCTTCCTTCCATCCTGCTATCTACTTGATTACTTGTCGTCGTTGTTTCTTGATCACAAATTACATGGGAGCATGTTGCCTCAGTTATACAAAAAGCACATTAAGATATAGGATATAGGGATCCCACAGATGGCACGAAATGTTGCCGACATGTTTCGTACACCTCGACCCGTCTTCCTACTTCTTTGCATGGGACCTGTCAAGAAAGAGGTTAGGAAGCAATTGGCCCCCTCATTGGCCAATCAAAGCCTACAATGCTTAAGTCTGTTCGTTTTTAGAAAAATTCAAGATTGTCCTCGTCTCTTACCTAGGGTCCTGTCTCATATCCTCCTCCTAAGATTGAGTCATCGTTTATTCCCTGTGCCTGGGGTATCTCCTATACGTGGCGTTATGCTACCGCATTTAATTCGACAGCTCCCACTCGTGCCCTCAATCATGCCCCCCCTTGGGGCATTTGATGAGCTATCCCGACATGGACAAGTCCTTTCATTGGATTCTCCTGCCTTTGCACTCTTTGTGGTGGTCTATGCCGAACTGACCTTGAATCTGGCCATTTAAATTTTTAATGTGGCATGGCTCCCTGCAGGCTTCCCAAGTAAGGTCACGTCCGTTGGTGTGTCGTCCCACATTCCTATGTTGATCTGGATCTTTGACACGCCTGCCTCGTTGGAGTTAAACGAGTCGTGTTAGGCCTTCCTTGGTTTCCCATTTCTAAGCCAGGCTCGAGGGCCTTGTCTAGTGGACTCTTTTATGGAGGTTTTATTCCCCTCCAATGCCTTTTGACCTTTATTTGTATGGATCGTTTGGCTGATTGTTAGAGCTTATCTCATGGCTTGATCTCCTTCGTTTCAACTCTAGGTTGGCACGCGAGGACTATTAACCTTTGACCCATCTCCAACGGGCTTCAGTCCTATTATAACCAATGGGCTCCCGCAGGTGTGGGCTCGGCCCTGCCTTTGTGAGGGCACATTCCAGGACCATTCATAAAAAAAAAACCATCCAAATAATTAAAATATGATAGAATATTAGGACTGAGTTAAAGGGAGATTGGCATATCCCACCCAGGTTGAATGTGAAGGTTTTAAACGAATGATTAGAATTTAGAAATGAGCACCGCTCCAAGTTACCTCCAGGCCAAATTGGTCTTTTTATTTTTTATTTTTTATTTATATTTTTTTATTATTATAAAATAGTTTTAGAAAATATAAAAAATAATATCAATATACTAATAGTCATTTATTTAATTATTAAATAAAAAAATTAAAAAAAAAATAAAATAGATAAAGTGTCAAAATAAAGGAATAAATCGAGCGGGCAAATAACATTTTTCTACATTATGCTTGGATCGACATAACTGTATGACTTTGACCACTTTTTCCACGAGTGATCTCTTCTTCATTTGTCCTTCTCACCTACTCGCTATGCTGACTCTATCAATACTGCTGATTTTGGCATAAGACTACGCACGTACGCGCCAACATCCATCATAATATTTGCAGTAATGGTACATATAATGGTGGACCGCAATCGTGTAATTATTTAAAAAATAAATAAAATTTATTATTAAAAAATTAATTTTTTTAATTTATATCTCGTATCTATTCAATTTTTTTAAAGAGATTGCATGATGTTGATACTTTACTATTGTAAATAACATTTCTTTATATTATGTAAGATTGATGTTGACTTTTCACTTGCCGATGTTTTTGCTGAAGCGAAATGATGGTATTTTTTCGGTCAAGGATGGTAAGCTTTCAACTTTAACTCATTTAAATAGTAAAATTAGATGAATTAATTTTAAAGTTGAATAAAATATTATTAAAATATTATTTTTTAAAATTTATTATTATTTTAGAATTTAAAAAAATTAAATTGAGACTTAAAAAAATTAAATTATTTATTATATTTTATGTTAAAATTTTAAAAAATTAAAATAATAAGATGATATGAAATGAAATAATTTAAATCTTAGTAATACTTGACAAAATTTTAAGACAGCAAATATTGTATATTGTATTTTAAAAAGGGTTTTACTATATAACCTTTTACTATTCACCTACATTCCACACTCTACATTTTTTTAAATTTTTTAATATTATTTTTAAATTTTTTTTATTTTATTTTTTTAAAACTATTTCAAAATTTTTATTAACTATTCATATAAAAAATATTTGATAAAAAAATATATATATATATGAAGTGTAGAATGTGGATGAATATTGAATAGTAAGAGATTGTGAAGATTTTTTATTTTAAAAAACTGAAATTTACTGTTAAAAACTAATTTATTTTATGTGGATGTCAAATTTAACTATTTTTCTATAAAAGGACAAAACTTACCCAACATCGTTTCTCGCTTTCAAATCGACGCACAAAAGCCGAAGCTTTACTATATTTCAATGCACTACAGTGCTCCTTATCTCTTTCTCAATTCCGTAAACCAATAAAACGGCTCATAACTAATAGTTAAGGAAATTATTATAGTTGTATTTTTTTAAATTTTTTTTTAATAATTATGGATGTTAAAAAAATATTTTAAAAAAATAAAAAATTAAAGATTCAAATATATTATAAAATAATAAATAAGTGGTAGGAAGTAGTAAGTTTACCATTATCTATTTTTAATTGTGATTGAATATAAAATATTGATCCATATTTATATAAAAAACAATTGAGTAGTGTTAGGCTATGCCTAACAATGATCAATGGGCGTGCCGCCTAGTGTAAATTTATTTATTTTTAAATATTTTTTAATATATTTAAATATTTAAAAAAATACACCAATGTACTTTCTTAATCGTTAAGTAAAAAATAAATAAATACATAAGTGGTTAAAATGAGAGGATAAGCTCAGACGGCATACTAGTATTTTTCAAGAAAATTATATAGAGATAAGATAAGTAAATATCATAATCTTAATCAAAACCAAATCTCTTAAATTAGGATAATAATCGAATCAAATCGAATCAAGTTTGATTGGATAATATTTATCTCCAGCATATTTAAGGAACTCCTGTGTTGGTTTTCTTGACTAACCCAAGATAAGTGGCAACACTCTGATTTGATCATAAACACTGCCCTCGTCCATTTCATCTGAAATTCCCTTGGAATGGCTCAAAAAAGCAAGATTTTGATAATCGGAGCCACCGGATACATCGGAAAATTCCTAGTGGAGGCTAGCGTGAAAGATGGACGCTCAACTTTTGCGTTGGTCAGAGAAAGCACAGCTTCGAGTCCTGACAAGTCCGAACTGATTGAGAGCTTCAAGAGCTCTGGAGTTACACTTCTCTATGTATGTTTTCTTCATGCGTGTGATTTTCTTACGTTGGTTTGATATATTGATCTTGAAAACTCATGCAAACTTTTCACAGGGAGACATCTATAATCATGAGAGCTTGGTGAAGGCAATCAAGCAAGTTGATGCAGTGATCTCTGCCGTTGGGTTTCAACAACTGGGTGATCAGGTGAAGATTATTGCTGCCATCAAAGAAGCTGGAAATATCAAGGCAAGCCATCTTACTAATCAACCTTTCAATATATTCGTTCAAGTTCTGTTTCCTTTTTGGATTGTAATTTTGAACAGAATGAGTAAAGTAAAGAAAAATTGGGTGGGTAACAGAGATTCCTCCCATCAGAGTTTGGAATGGATGTGGATCGTTTCAATGCAGTTGAGCCAGCTGCAAGCCTTTTTGCTCTTAAGGCGAGCATCCGGAGATCAATCGAGGCCTCAGGAATTCCATATACCTACATCGTGTCCAATTGCTTTGCTGAGTACTTCTTGAGAAACTTTGGACAGTCAGGTGCCACAGTTCCTCCAAGAGACAAAGTAGTAGTACTTGGCGATGGAAATATCAAAGGTATTAGCATAAAATTAATCCATTTATTTACATTTAATGACTTGTCTATATGTAATTGGGTTTAGACCAGCTATTTTGGTTATAAAAATCCTGTAATTGCCATTTTCTTTGTTACAGTAATTTTTAACAAGGAAGAAGATATTGCCACTTATACGATAAAAGCAGTTGATGATCCAAAAACGTTGAACAAGATCCTTTATATGAGACCCCCTGCTAACATTTTGTCTTTCAATGAGATTCTCTCCCTGTGGGAGAAGAAGATCAGCAAGACCCTGGAGAAGATTTATATTCTAGAAGACCAACTTCTTGAGAAAATCCGGGGTGAGTCGATACCAAATTTCAATAAGGATACTTTCTTGTTGCTTTGTTTCGATTAAGTGATAGGTGGATTATCTTCTTTATCTTTAGAAACTATCTTTCCAACCAGTAACTGTATGATCGCAAGATTATCACAAGATTCAAAGCAAGTATTAACACTATAGCCTTTAATTCAAAGTGGTAGCTACCTATTAGTTGATGAAACCAAGCTATCTTTTTATCTTCGTCAACGTTTGCAGCATATATGTTTTCTATATGATATTTATTAGCATGTAATTGTATCTGCTTTAAATGTAATCCTCTTGGAGTTTCCTCTTGAATTTAGCAGTTTTATGTATTTCTGGAGAATGCTAAGATAGTTCAATGAAGGTTGTGCTGTTCTGATAGTTTCTTGCTTTTCTGCAGAATCTCCAGCCCCCTCAAACATCATTTTATCCATCTTATACTCTGTGTTTGTGAAGGGAGATTGTACAAATTATGAGATTGAGGCTTCTTTTGGGGTGGAGGCTTCTGAGATTTATCCAGAGGTGAAATACACAACTGTGGAGGAATACCTCGATCAGCTTGTCTAAACTTGGACATTTGTTTGTAGCAATATGTTCTGTTCGCTGTGTATAATAACTATAGGAACTTGTGAAGTCTCCATGGTCTGTGTACTGTGGCACTTGCTACCTTTCATTTGTGCCCTTGTGTATATTTGTCATAAAAGACCCTTGTACTGGAACCTTTGTACTGTTGTTTCAATCTTAAAATAGTATTTGTGTTGTGATTCAATAATGGAAATGGTAAAAAAAAAAAAAAAGAAACCTTATTCTGAGGTTCTTGTTAATCTCTTGGTGCTTCAAATGAATCTTTTGCTTTTTCTGATGGAGGGACATGGAGATTTTCCTCTAAAGCTGATTTTTAAACCAATGGTTTGTTGATCGAGGGACTTACACTGATGAACCTTGTGTTATGAATGAAAGCGAATAGTAAAATTAGTGTATTGTGAGTTCTACCAAGTTTCTGAATTCGGAATAAAAGATGATTTAAGCACAACCTATTTAGTTTTAATAATGTGCAACTTTTTTTTTTTTTCCTTCAAATCCCTTGACGGGGTCCTTTATAGAACCCCACTTTTAGGTGGAGGAACCGAGAGTACATCAAGCAAAAGAGCCAAGTTACAGACCATGACTATACAAGCAAACAGAGTGTAAACATGGCTAGCAAAACAGAGTAAGACAAGAAACCATCAATAACGGAAGGACAGAACGTATACAGCCTAACCAGAAAGTCTAATATATGGAAAGTCTAACTTATCCATGCGAATCAGTCCCTTCAAAGGATGCGGAAGCTCAGTGAAAGAGTCCCAGCTAGACGAGCAGCCACTAGAACCCAAGTGAGCCAGAAAGTCTGCAGGTGCATTTCCTTGTCTAAATATATGACTGATAGAAAATTCCAGGTGCTTCAGTAATTCTAGAATCTCATCCCAATACTCTTCAAGGTACCAGACTCCACAACTCGAGGACTTTATCCAATTTATCACAACCAACGAATCCATTTCAATTTCAGCCCTTGTGATGCCCAAACTCCTGAGTATACGGACCCCATGAAGGAGAGCCATGCACTCTGCAAAATTACTTGTGCCTTGGCCGAGGAACACCGAAAAAGCCATCACCAAAGAACCTTGGTCAAACCGAATCACGCCACCAGCCCCTGTTTGTCTCGGATTGCCACGGGAGCTCCCATCAACATTTAGTTTAAACCATCCAAGCTTCGGTCTCAACCACTTCACAATCTGAACAGATTTTGTTCTTGGAGATTTGTGAGGAATACTCAAGATATGAATATTCCTCAACCACTTGGGCATTATCTTTAGTAGTCCAAAATTGTTTCTTATGAGAGAAAATAACTTGTGAGATATTGAGCCTCAAAGCAAAACAGTTTTCTCTCTTATATACAGACCATTGCGCTGTTGATCCTTGATCATTCTTGTTTTTGGAGGGTCAAAAAGTTCATTGGCGTCTTGTGAGTTCATCAGTGATACCAGTGGAGTTTCAGTAGATCTAATAAGGTTTGTTTATGGGGGAAGCTGTAGAAGAATACCAGAGTTCTGAAACTACTGGAAGTGGAGATCAAATAGGTCGCTTGCAGGGAGGATTACAATATGGTTTTTGAGTCTGCATCTGTTTTCTAAGGTCTTAAACAGATTGGAATATCTTTCTTTCAAAGTGGATATAGGCACTAGTTGAGCAACTGGAATGATGTCTTTTTTGTTTTTGTTTTTTTTGAAGAATTCTTCAAAAGCTTTTCCTTCATGATCAAAATCTTTAAGATCATTTTTTTTACAAATTTCTTAGATTTTGATCTTGATATATTAATCTATTGATTATTTACTGTTTATTATTCTGCTATATTTTGTTCAAACACCTCTTCACCCTGTTAGGTGTATTCGGGATCAGTGCCATCTAAAAATATCTATGTTTAATCCTCTTTTGTGAAGGGCAAATATGGCTAACCATTATGGGGATGCAAGTGGGTAAAGTTCGGGATTCCCACCAGTGGCAGCAATAGATCTGGCATGACTTGGGAATTGGTAAAGTTTGGTTAAGTCTACTTTTTCATTTTTATGGATGTTAATGAATCACTGAATTTAACATAATTGTAGTAAAGCCTTTTTTGGACTGTAAAATTATGCTGGATTATTAAATCTATGCCGGACAAAGTGCTGCATCGGTTTTCTAACTGTGTAAGATTATTTTCTTTAATCTTCATTGTTGCAAACTTTCAAGAGAAACTTCATTTTTTAGAAACTTTAGTATCATTTTCTTATTTGGGGGTCTATGAGCAATCTGGCTTGACGTATGTGAATTTCTATGGCAGGTCGTTGACATTGGAAAAGGCAGCAAGGTTAAGTAAAAGTTTGACAAGACAAGTGGCTTTAACAAAAAAAAAAAGGGTATGAATTTTCTTCCACTTTTAACTTTTCCTTTAGCTTTCTAATACTTATCCAATATGTTCCCACTTAGGTGCATTGTTTGCATTTGTCGTGTTTGATTTAGGTTACACTCGAAGTACTTGTATGCCCTAACACCTTTAACGAAATCTTCATGGCCATGAAATTTTCACCTAACCTAAAAATTTACTTTGATTCTTGTCACTCGAAGGCATTGTTAGGATGTTGGCATGTTATTGTAAATATTAATAAATGTTCTACATGAAGAAGGTAGCTAAAGATATGAGTTCTTAAAATAGGTTGATCGTGTTTTCTACTCATCGGTTGTTTACCCACACAACTATATATGGTTTCATTCCACGAACCATTTGTGAAGACAGTTATCCTATGGATGTCCTGATACTGATGCAGGTAGCTTCCTTTACATGCATGTGACATTTTCTCTTCTTGCCTAGGAGCCCGTGCTACCTGGTTCTTTCCTTCGTGCTTGTGCTATTGGATTGATGCCTATGATTGACCTCTCAAGATCTTTCCTCTTCTTAATAGTGTCCTTCATCTTTTTGTTAATGCTCATCAATGTCTCTAGAATATTATAACAAACATTATTCGCTATGTATATTACATCCAAACTATGTCGTAACACACATGATGGCCAATACGGCAAGATAAAGAAAATACCACGCTTTGTCCAATTCAATTTTACAGCGCCTCGTTTTCTCTTATTCTTTCCCCGACCTTTGCCAAAATTGTTCACTCTAACTTCCAGTAACTATTCAACTATCTAATCCCCAGTCAACTCGTTTGGTACAGTTCTGTCCCCAACTCTCCCATCAAACTTAGCGCCTTCCCTTTGCCATGCATGAGATATCGTCGATGGCCCATGAAGCACATCTTTTGCAAATATTTTAGCCACTCATTTGCAGTTTCTTTATTACACGTGGAACACGCTAACTTCCCTTTAGTACTCCAACTGGAAAGATTCCCATGTGTTGGAAAATCATTTATCTTCCACATTACTGTAGTGTGCATCTAAAAAGATGTCTACGCATATTCATCAAAAGTTCTAACTCTTGTTTCCTATAGATCTTTCAACTCTTTAATTAATAGTGATCTTGGGCCGGGGATAAGTAAAGTTAACAGAAAGTTTGGGCCTTCATGCACCTCCATGGTGGAAGATTATACGGAATCAACACTACGGATAAAGTGCTGTAACTTGTACTCATATTGCCAAAGGGATTGAATCCATCCATTGTTAGTCCTAGACGCACATTACGAGCTTCATTGCCAAACTCTAGGTATTGATCATCAAACCTTTGCCACGCAAGTGAGTCAGCTGGGTGCCTCATATATTCATCATCCTTAATTCTTTTCTCCTCGTGCCACCTTATATTTTGAGCTATTTTCATATATATATAGCCTTTGTAATCTAAGTCTTAGCTGGAAATAGTGCAAAATCTTCACCGGAATAGTTTTTCTACTCTTCCACCTCTACTCTTCGCATATGGGACAAGCCTGTTTTTCCTCATTCTCATTCCGAAACAAAATTCAATCATTCTTACATGCATGTATGGACTTGTTGTGACGCCCCCAACCTCTGCTGGGATGGAACGGAAACTCGGAGAGTCGACACATGCAACATAAGGTTACATACCCCCGTATATGACAGTTAATATACAATGCATCCTATAAATGCAACTAGTAGAATGCAATATTTCCTTAATAGCATTAATAATATCTTAATAGCATTAATAACCATCATAAGTTCAAACTTAAGGATATAATTTCCTTAATACGAAATACTTAATCCAAGTTCCATGGTTAGATCAACTATTTCATAAGCTCTAAAGTATAAAGAGACAATGCTTATGAGCATTAAAATTATATCTAGTCTACGCTCATGGTCCAGCTCCTCTTAAACCATCTGTATCCAACGGTCCTTTTTGTTCCTCCTTTATTGATTCTGACACAACTTTTATCATTCCGGGGGGAATGATACTGGGTTCACAAGGATGAGATTTACTTGCAATCTCAGTAAGTTAAACAACTAACTTACACAGAAATCAGATATGCATGATTAATGATAAATATGAGATGCATGCAACGACATGCAGAAAAAAAAATCTGTATTTATCTCCCATCTAGGTTCCTCAACATTTTCAAAAAAACTTTGATGCACTTTCTCTTTCAGAGAAAATTTTCACTTTCTCATTTAAAAAATGTGACATTCCAAAGGAGAACATTTTATACCTCATCGCTTTAAAAAATCATAACATTTTATTGTTATTAAATCTATCATTAACATACGTATAGTAGCAACAAGGTTCTCCATTTGCACCGTGAGCACTATTTGGTGATCGTAGCACAACTCATGTTGACACTGTATCTTTGTCTGCAAACATCATTCTCAAAAAATTGGTAAAATAACATAACATTATCATAACATCATAACATTTGACTTCGCTCTAGTTTTTTATAAAAACAACCCATTCGAAACTCGTTGACTGTTCTTCGTCAATCCAGGGGTTACCACTCTATTTTTACTCACTCTAGAGTGGACAGAAGAGTTCTACTAGGATAATTCCTCATCCTAGCATTTGGGGTCATGACAAAATTCATTTTCATGCTATGCATGAAAAATGTATTTCATAAAATGTGTATATGTAGCAAGCTTTTATGTAAAAATGACATTTATCTGCAATATGCTAAAAATGGTGAGAATTTCACATGTTATGTAAGCAAGTAATCAAATGTTCAATGATGTATCATATGATGTTTCATGCTCAAAATGACATTTAATATATGAATGTGGCGTTTACACAAGAATCATAAATAAATGATCTAAGAGTAAGTTAGAAACTAATTTACAAACTTCCCGAGTTTAGAAATATCATAGCGGCTGAAATCAAATTCGTACTAAGTTAGGATTTGTACTACTACGGAAGACGTTCATAATCAAAAGGTTACAAAAATGTGCATTTACAAAAACACTCCTAAACTCTCAAAATTGCCACTAAGGCCTTAATTTTTCACTAATCACAAACAAACCTCAAAACCATCCATATTCTTAGAATTATAAAATTCAAAGTGGACCTAGCTCAAACACTCCCAACCTATGGCATGCACTCTAGTGGATGCCTAAGTGTGATTTCAACTATTGATTCCTATGAATGTATGCATATGAAATTCTCTTTAGTCACAAACAATCACTATAGTCCTTAATGATATGATAAAGGTCAATTGTTTTATGAGCATCATCCCAACAATCATGGATAAAAACCTTAATCTTCATTAATCATTCATTAATCAAGTTTGATGCTCTTAGCACAAATCATCAAGGTATGCTTTCAAAACTCACCCAAAACATGTATTTTCATTCTTATCCCAATCTCAAGATCTTCTAAATGCTCATTGATCAAGTCTAGGTGAAATAAATCAAAATTTCATAAAATAAGCATGATTTAATCAAAAAGTGCATGTTTGATGCTCAACACAAGGTAGAATATAAAACCTATAATAGCATGCTTCTAATCTCAAAATGAAACATTCAATGATCATTTTAAGACTTAAAAAAATGATATCAAAGCATACTTAAGACATTCTATAGCTAAATTTCCACTTAAAACAATTTCAATACTTAAACCATTCTTAATGAACCCGATTTTGAATTAATCATGGCATCATTTTCTAAACTCAACCAAAATTCACTCCAACACATGAAAACAAAGCTTGACATGTAAGCTAAGATTAAGGGTAAGAAGACTTACAATTTCATAGCCCACTCAAGCTTCTAGCACAAGAACTCTCAAGAATTTCCAAGAACACTTAAACTCACTCACTTTTCAGTTTCTCTCAAGACTAAGGGGGAAGATTGCTCTCTATACTCAAGGGGAAGCTGGAGAGGAGGTGTGGAAGAATGAGGGGGTGAAGGGGCCTTTTATAGGTGTTGAAGGGGGTGGGGATGTTGGCCTTGGTCCATGGGGATTGGCTGAGGTGGGTGGTGGTGTAAGGGCTGACCTTTCCAACTTGCACTCCATCACCTTGTGTCATTTGTGCATAGCGCAATAGTGCCCTAAACAACCATCATTTCATCACTACAGGTGTTACAATTAACCTAAGGGTGCTGGTCAAGTCATGGTGTAGAAGGAAGAGAAGAAAAACCATCAAAAACCATCCATGGGGCTGACTTTCCTTGGATAGTTTTTGATCATGGCCTTGACTCAACCATTTGTCTCTTCTTCAAGGCTGATTTGGGTGGAAAAACCTGGTCAAAGCCTCATGATGGCCATGAGGGCCTCTTGTGGATTGGGTGGTGATGGAGGTGGCATGGGGTGGTGGCTTAGCCAAGGGCAAATGGGTTGTTGAATCTCAACCAATTCAGTTTGCAACCAACTAGCTTCCTAGGTGCAATCGGTTTGGTGTTTTGGTTTGGTTCTTGAAATCAAAATCATCCAAAGCTTGGTCTGGGTTCAAAGGGATCTCATGAGATGTTTAAGGACCAATTTGCTTTAAAGAAAAAGGCACAAAAAGATTGGGCTTAAGGACAAAACAGTCCAAGCACTCAAAGGGCACACATGTGTGCAATTGGTGTAGTTTTGGGGTTTGAAATGTCTTTTCCTCTACTGACATGTGTGGAGGTTTATCTAGTGTTTTAGTATGATCTAAGAGTGATGTAATTGAGTTATAAAATAAGAAAATGCTAAAAGGATTAAGAAAGAAAATTAAGTTCCAAAACATGATTTAAAGATCACTAATCATGGGTAATGTGATTAATGGTCTTAACCCAATTTTAAAAATTAATTTGGATATTTAGGGTATGACAAAGGCTTGAGGTAACTCAATGTATGGTTTATTGGGCTTTTAAATTGAAGAGTGAAATAGATCAAAGTAAGACTGTTCCTCAGGGCCGGTACCCGGATATAGCCGGGCCGGGTACCAGGTTTAAAACCCGGAACCCAGATTTAATACCCAGTACCCGGGTTTTTTTTTAATTGATCAACCTATCATAATTTATCCCTATTCCTTGTAACCCTCTCTCTCTCTCTCAATCCGAAGAAACCCTAGCCTCCCTCCCTCAGTGCCGATGAAGAAACCCTAGCCTCCCCCTTCAGTGCTGATTGAAGAAACCTCGTCATCCTCATGACCCCATCATCATCGTTGCTGACTCGCCTCATCCTTGTGACCCAAGGTTTGTTCTTTGTGATTTTGGTCCATTTTATTCTAATTTGGGTCTGTTTTATTACAATAAGAAAATGCTATTTGCTGATGTTTATTCTCACCCTCGATCTCTCTCGCTTCTCACTCTATCTCGCGTTGTCAGATACCTTAGAATGAAGATAATGAAATGCTACGGCTTGTGTAGCTTTTGTTCAGGTAAGGTCTGTGCTACGACATTCTGTGCTAGATCTGGGTTTTTTTTGTTATTTTGTTAAACATGGGTACAAAGTATATGCTGCTAGTTTGATATATCTGGGTTTTTTTCGTTATTTTGCTAGTAAAATGGCCTAGATAACGTGCCCTTTCTATCGAAGATTATAGTTTCTCATTTGGCCTTAGGTCTTTTTAAATGAGATACCATCTCCTCAGAAAAAAATAGTAGAAAATTTCTAGCCAACTCTGCTTATGATAAGATCATGTTTCCGATCTTTTTTGACCTAATGAAAGTCTTGTGGAAGGATCAATGATTTTAAGAACAAAATAGTATTGTGAGCAATGTATAGAGTTCAAAAGTTGTACTAAGAATTATAAGATCCTCTGGGTCATTTTATTCATATAATGTAGTTTTGAAGTAATATTTGGCAAGATTTATTCACTTTAAGATGTCATTTTGGTAGCAATTTTTTTCTGGGTAATTATAACTGACGTTTGTAGTGGATTTTGGTGCTTCTGACTTTTGGATGCCCATATTTCTAATCCATCAGAGAAGTATATATCTATGATAATCCTGGAGCTCTGGAGGAAACTATGAAGTAACTAATTAATTTCTGTTAATGGCCACTCCTAAGAGAGTTACATTTTGTGTTATAGTGATGGTTACTAGGTACTGCCTTCTGTTTGCTTGTGTTCTCGTTTTCATTGGAAGAGAATCCTTCTTCAGCTTTGTATTCCTGCTTCTTAATTTACACAACTTCTTATTTTTTGTCCTTTCTGCTTGAGCTTTCTCCTTTTTCAGTCCATGGAGATGTGCTCCATTGTTTTAATGTAACTTGTTTTAAATTACATGTTATTTTTATTTAAAGAAAGATAATTTGTTTCTAAATAGATCCTAGAAAATGGAGGAATGGTTTCAGCACTCTACACATTCCATTCACGAGATGTGTCACAATCTGTTTATGATGCTGTTTATGATATTGCTGGCTTTCTCTGTTCAATTATTGGACTTCTGAAAAGTATGGTCAATTTTTATAGTCCTTTAGGGCGTAGAGGCAGTTGTTCTCAGCAAATTAGTTCATGTTTGTTGTTGTGCATTGGAGTTTAATTAAAGCAATGTATGTGTTTTGTAATGTTCTAAGCAAATTAGTTCAAACAATTTAATATGTAGTGGATTTTATTTTTAACATGCATTTAGTTAACAAGTTAATTAGTTGTTTATAGCCTTAGCTATTCTTAACATAAATCTAGTTTTTCATTTTGATATTTTTTTTTTTATCATTATGGACAATGATAAAAATATAGGCTTTTATATAATAAAATTTTTTTGCTTTTCAACATTATTTCTTGAAAAATTTGTAATAAAATATAGGATTTTTTATAAAGAAAAACAAAAAACATCAACATTTTTTCCTGGAAAAAATTAATAACAAAGACTTTTGTACAAAAAAAAAGGGGGGGGGGTAAAATCCAAAACCCAAATTTTCCGGTTTAAAAAAGGCCCGGGTCGAAACCCAGCCCGGATTTCAACCCAGATGAACAGTCCTAGATCAAAGCAAGGCTTTAGGCCTTGTGGGATTGAAAGGGCCATGAGTGTGAGTTAATGGCTTATAGGCTTTTGGGTTTGAGTGGACAGCGGTCTTGTTTCCAGATTTTGAGAGATTGAAAGAGACCTTAAGATCCACTAAGATAGGGCTTGAAAGGCTTACCTTGACATAATTGGGTCATGGATCAGATCTATGCCAAGCTTGGCCCAAAGGCCTTATGCCTTCCTCATACTTGGGCCAAGGCTATCCTACCAAATCTTGCACTCCTATGAGGCTTATTTTAGGATTTTTAAGGATTGGCTCATAAATGTCCTAAGATTCTAAAGGCCTTAATAGGATTACTAATGGGCTTGCTTCTTTAATCCTTCATGCTTAATAAGTTGGGCCTAATACCTTTACTCTTAATAAGTTAGGCCCAATGGCCTTATGTCCTTTTCATTGGGCCTATTTTCTAGTGTCCTCCAAAATGGGCTAAAAACTTTATATCTCCCAAATTGAGCCTAAGGCTTTTTTAATATCTTAACCTTAGCCCATTATGTCCTTAGTGCATTAGGGTCCTAAAGTCTTATGTCCATCAAGTAGGACCTAAAGTCTTATTGCCTCTCCTAAATATTTATACCCAAAAAGCTTGGGCCCTTAGTAAATCACTCTTTGGGTCTTCTCCAATTCCATCAAACACTTAACCCAAATTGCTAAAGCACTAAAATTTTTCCAAAATAATATTACTAACCGATCAATTTCAAAAACATTTCTCAAAAATCAATATTGCACTAGAATCTTCTAATAATACTTCTAAACCCAAAGTATACAGCCTTTTTACCAACTCAAGTATCCAAAATCGTTCTTATTCTAGAATAGTAATTAACTAGGATTAAGGTTACTAAGGTCAAGGTCAAAGGAGGTTTTTAGGCGAGGTGTTATACTCAAGTCCTAACCCATTTTTCAACTGTTTTGCTTCATAAAATTCATTCGGCAATGCAGAACCTTGACGAAACACCTCATTAAATAAGTCCAAGACCATGTTGATTGCTTTTGTTGACATCCCACATAATGACTTAATGTGAAGCAGCCATATAATAAACGACATTTTTGCTGTGTTTTTTATATCCAGGATAAAGCTCAAGCTTAGCATCTTCCTACATTGTAGAGAAATTCTCCGATTCAGTCCCTCGGCCACTTGAGGCGTCCTCGTCTATTTCATCCATAAACATCCCAACTTTAATGTCACCCAATATTTCCTCCATCTCATCTTGCATATTAAGGTCATCTCGCTCAGGATCTTAATCCATGTGCCGCATATCAATACCATGACCGAACATAACCTTGATTGATTGTTCGTATAGCTCACCATGCAATACCCATCGGATATACCCCAAATCCATACTATTCACAAATATATGACTTTCTACTTCATATAATCCTATAGCGCATAGATTTTTCCACCCTCAACATGGACACTTAATGTAACCGCGACTATCTACTGAGGCAGGAGCAAAATCAATAAAGGCTCTAACTCCACATGCAAACGATACATAGTCCTTTCCAAGTCTATTGTTAAGATGCATCTAACTTTTATCCATTTCTAAAACACCCTATCGACTACTATAATGCAAACTAATTTCACATGCATCACATGCTCCAATTCTCACTGGTCTTTAGATCTTCGGGAGATAGTTCTATCCCATTCGAGATTATATCATCCATATTGCACAAATTTCATCACTCTTATACTTTCCACGTCAGTAGAAATTTCGGCAGCACCTCTTCATAGTTCTCCAAGTATACATGTTCACAGAGGGGGATTCTTACCCTGTGAACAGTATACCTGAAGAACAAATGAGGAAGACACCGAAATTTCATACTAAACGTATAAAGTAGGAATAAGAAAAATGTGCACTATAGATATAATATAACCCCAAACTATCCACACTGGACAATTTAGGAATTAGTGAACACCTAAGTGTACACTAATTGCGAAACCGGTCTAAGGTTATTAATGCAATGTCACACAAAATCTAAAAAATAACATATAGATATATATGACACACAAGCTATGTCGAGAGTAGGGAGGCTTTGTTAGTACATAATATTAGCTTATAATATATTAGTACATAGCATTAGTCATTAATTACACTTGATTAATATATTAACAATACTAGACTAGTATATATAGTATATATACTATACTAGTGCACTATGTACTAGTGTAACATATATACTATACTAGTGCACTATGTACTAGTGTAACATATATACTAGTGTTATTAGTGTTATTAGTATAACATATATTATTAGTTTATAATATGTTAGTACATAACATTAGTTGCTAATTACACTTTATTAATATATTAACAACATTATACTAGTATATATAGTATATATACTAGTACATAATGTATATTACATATAGTATTGTAATAATATTCTTGATCGATAGTCACATATTCACACTATATAACAACTATTATATATTATTTAGTATAAATTATAAAAAATTTATTCTAAAGACTTTCGAACGTACCAATATAAGCTTCGCATGTCTCTGGCATTAAGTGACAAACGTTCGCACATAACAACATAACGTTCGCATGTCACAGGAGTTAAGTATTTTAACGTTCGAACATTAAAATAGAAACATTCTGATGTCTTTCTCACTCATCCCGTGACGTTCACAAGTTAACACTTCAACGCTCGAATGTTATGTGTATATAAGCTTTTGTCCGAATGCAAAACGACATAACGTGCGAATTCTCTCATTTTCCTCTCGTCGCTGCTGCTGTCAAACTCCACCACAAACGCCACATAAGAGGTAGGCATCCCTCTTTAAACTTTCAGTATATTTTTTTTTATGTTTAATGGAAGTTTTAGGGATTCTTGAAACCCATTGGTGGCTGAACTTTCATCTAGATTTTCTGGCCACCACAGGTTGTCAATGGACAAATGGCTACAGTAGAAAGCTTTCTTGAAGTGTATATTTCATTTCTATGGTGACTTTTGGCCACTTTCATTGTGTTTGAGGTCTTAGGGAATGGCTAACCCTGCCATTCCTATCTCATAGCGTTCAAATTCTAGTTTCTAACGTTCGAACGTTATATCTTTCAAATGAGGAAGACAATATAAACGTTCGGACGTTAATCAAATAATGTGCAAATGTTTTACAGTACATGCGAACATATTGAGAGTGCGTACAAATGTATATTTTACATTCAAATGTACATTTGTAACACTCACACGTATGATTGTTCATATTCTTGAGTGGCACATACGTGTGAACGTTATTTGGAATTCGTTCTAGTGTAAAACCTTTCAGTTGCGAGAAAGGTTAAAAACGTTCAAACTAATAGTTATGTATATTGGAACGTATTATTAAATATGTTCAAAAGCTTCCTCACATGCAGACGTATTTGTTTTGTACGTTCGAATGTAATAATTTTATGTTTATTTTATTAATATTGTGCGAACGTATATTTGGTTTAATTCAAACGTGTGTTTTAGCCATCACATACGAACGTTACTCATCTTATGTTGGAATGCTTATTCTAGAGGAAATTAACGTGCGAACATAAAAAGTAAAACATCCATACGTATAAGCTTAACGTTTGAAGATGATATTTTATGTTCGAACATGTTCCCAAAATAATTTAGATTACAGTATATAATATGCATCATAGTATTAATATTGCTCAAATTGTTTTTCTTTCTTTCAGGATATGGCTCATCTTCTAACGACTAGAAAAAGGGGGAGGGAAGGAACAAGCCAAGACACGTCTCGAATCGGGCTCAAATAGTGATATCCGAACAAGAAGTCATGATCAACCAATTTTACAAACTCATATGGGAGCAAAAGAGTGATCGAGATGTGTTCGTTGTGAGAGGCTAGATGAATATCTACACATTAAGGGGTAGCATATACCCCTTAATGGTTCAGGAGTTTTATATGGGGATATGCATTCTCTCACACTGTGACAGTACGAGGTGTTCGATTCGAGGTCTTGATGGATGTCATCGCTGAGCTTTCGGGATCCGTCTCATAGCTGAGATATCGACTGTAGGAGATGCTCTTCCTAGGGATGGATCCGAGTATGTAGGCACTTCTGGATTATCTACTGGCCCAATTGACCGGTCGAAGCTGAGGATAGTGATGAGGAGGAGGATAGCTGAGATGAGGATTTCTACATCCTCACTGGGACAAACCGAGAGCAGATCGATAGGAATAACTCCTTCAATCAGGTACAACTCCTCCCTTTTTTCCACATGTTGCATCTTATTATTGCAACAAATGTAGATCATGTGGCACATAAGGCCACATTTAGCCGGACTCACACACAGTTCCTTATACAAGTGGCACTTGGAGAGCCTATCGACATGACCACACACCTTTGGAGCATTGGACAGGGGAGGGGACATGCTCGACGTCAGTCTGGACCTGTACCAGATCTTGTTCCTCTGACCCAGTCTGGGGCTGGTGTTGCTCCCCATATTGGGAGTAATAATCAGCCGTTGACGGGTACATCTATGGGAGATGCACGGCTTGCTAGGGTTGATGTAATAGTCTAAGGTCTTATTGCGCACATCGACCGAAAGATCGCCTCAGTAGAATAGAGTGTCACTGATTTTGTCACCGATGTTGTCCATGTGATAGATATCCTAAACACAAAGGTCAACACATTGACTGACGATTTTAATAAATATGTAAACAACTCATACTAAATATTTTTCACTTTTATCGTGTTTACAAGATTTTATCATATTTTGTACTTTATTTTTATCATATGTAATGAACAATATTATTTAATATATTTATTGTTTTTGAATTTCAATTATCAATCTTTTTAATGTTAGCTTATCAAACTTTAATATTAAATCTTTACACTTCAATTCTCAATCTTTTTTAATGTTAGCTTATCAAACTTTAACATTAAATCTTTACACTTCAATTCTCAATCTTTTTTAATTTGAAATATCCAACTTTAATGTTAAATCAATTAAAGTTTGAATGTGAATCACTAACGTTTGAACGTTGGCGCCAAAAATTTTCACGTTTGCATGTAAATAGCCACCACGTTCGAATGTCCAGGCTATGTTCTAACGTGAATATGTATACGTTCAAACGTAATGCAATTTTTCAGCTGGCTTCAATGACGATTTCTCGTCACAGAAAATACATTTTTGTGACGGTTTGGGCACTGCCACAATTTCCAAACCGTCACATAAACTAATTTCTGTTGTAGTGTACAAAAAGCAAAGAAAAAGAGGATATGGTTGTCTTCATTTAGTTAATTGGTGACTAGAATGTTTTCCGGATATTACAATCGATTAGGGGATTTTCTTTGGGATAATTTTATTGGGCCAAAGCCTTTGTAATCATACTCATGAATTGACATTTATGCCTTGAATTGCAACAAAATACAAATTTATGTTCTTTGATCCAGAGGGCAAGATCCTTTCATTAAAAGCTACTCACCATGATTTTGTATTCTTGACATCTTTGTTTGTGTTTTGCTCTTTGTTGGCTTTGGTATTTGTAATCAGAACAAAGTTATCAGTTATATTTTGCAAGCATTATTTTTGTTCAAAGCATTATAGATTCCATAACAAAAGTAATATAATCAGTTAAAGAGTAATTTTTTTGCTGGATTTAAAAATTAAAATAAAATAAACAGTTAAAAACTATGTTTTTTTAGATTCAATAACCATTCTATTTTTCGTTTCTAGGTTCATTATCGTGGATAATTTATTCCAAAACTAATTCTTTTGCTTTTATTAATTTAAAATAATTTGTATCCATTTTAATGTATTCAGAAAGTAGGGATACCATTACTCAAAGCAAAACAAACACACCATAGGAATTCCAATGTTTTCCCAAATATACACTAATTCATCATAAACGTCAAGAGTAAAAATGTAACGTAGGCATCAAACACAAATAAAATATAATTTCACAGTTTTTACTCACATACCTGCTTATTCACTCCATTTTAAATAAACATACATTTTCAATCCATTTTTTATGTATTTATACATTGACCCGTTATTAAAATTATTTAAAATTAAATAATTGTAATAGTGATTATGAATGTTTACATTTAAATATAAATCTATAAAACCTTGTATGCTCATTGTGCAGATTATAGTCTCGTATGGATAAAAAATAGGTAGTACTGATACAATCTTAGGGCTTGTTTGGGGCCTCAGATGAGACACAAAATTCTCATCTGATCTCATTTCATCTCATCTTATTCTCAAATATAATTCAAATACAAAATTTTCAAACTAATTATTACAACTTTTGAAAACTAATCATTGCAATCTTTTCAAACTTTCAAATAAAAAATAAAAAACAATTCTAACTGTTTCAAATCCCCAAACAAAAATAATATTGTAAAACTATCACTACAACAAGTTTCATTTTTATAGACGAAATTTATTAGGGATGAATTTAATTTCATCCCTAAAAGTATTTATTTGGGACGAAATTTAAATTTTGTCTCCAAAACATGGATGGGGTTCTCAAGGTGTTCAAACATGTTCGAACGGTATACTTAGGGACAATAAATTTCATCCCTAATAAAATAATTATTCGCAGTTGGGAAAAAAATGGACTGGTTAAGCACGAAAAATTGCTTTATCGTTCGAACATGTAGATCACCAATTTTTGAACGGTCAGTTAACGTTCGAATGGTAATAATGTGTTTGAACGGTGATACTAATTTAATAAAACATTTAATCAATTAAAGAAATAATAATAGTAATTAACAATTAATTTATAAAAAAAAAAGATATAAGGCATAATTAATTAAACTTACAAGACATCAAATATTGTCCATACCAAAAATAAAACAAAAGATATAAAATACTATGTCCCCAACTCTTTGAGGACATCCTCAATTGCATCTATTTTTGTCTTTATCTGTGTCAGTCGAGTAGACATCGTCTCCTCAATCCGAGACACACAATCAACATTCGCAACCAAAAGTCATTCTTGAGAACGGTGTCTATACTATTCGACTGCCTATATCTAAAACCATTTGAACTGTATTGTTAGCATTCGAATGCATTATAACGCCTTCATTAGTTTGAACGTAAGATACCTAGTTCGAATGATTAAACACAGAAAACATATTTAAATTGTTTCATTAATGATATAATTTTATGATTGTTTTGTATATTATATTTTGTAACTAATCTTTTTAATTTTATTATTTAAATTTCAGGTTGAAATGTTTGCTAGTGGAAGGTCAAAGCGTGCCAGACCTAGGGAACGAGATTCTTCTAGTAGTATGGTCGATACATTGTTAGGCCATAAAGTTTTATTAGAGCATCAGGTGAAGATCGACAATTTTTAGAATCTTCTCTTTGAGGTTCGCTCCTTGACATTGGTGTTCGTGGAGCATGGTTGGTAACCAATTTTGGACCACAGGGACGAGGCGTTCTTGTTCGTGGCAAATATTGATTTCATCATCTACTTTTAGAGAGGGCTCGATGCCTCCAGTCTCGATGCTGATGGTAAATATATTATCAGTATACAAAGTATTTCATTCCCGTTCTCGGTAGACATACTTGCCGATGTTATCGGCATCGCACGTTTGGGGATTGCATATCCAAACATGGTGCCTAGGGAGTCTATAGCTAATAAGGAGACAACTGAGGATGAGGGCACTGTTCTTGATGGACTCGATGGCTTCTCGGATGCTGAGGTGAGGCAGTTGGTTGTTGGTCTAGATGCTCCTCCTTATGATGGAATGAAGAACATCAAATAGGTTCATTTATCAGATTTTCTCAAGATTATGAACTTAATCATCGCCCACAACATTGGCCCTCGGAAGCACAAGACAGAGGTTGGCACGGATAGGGCGAGATTTATGATACGTGTCGCTCGTATGATGCCTATCGACCTAGTGGGTTATATATTCACCAGGATGCGATCAGAGGTTTCATACGTTACGACGACAAATATTTTGTCTTTTGGCCTCCAGATCACATGATTCCTATTATTGGTTGGGGTCTTGCATGATGTTGCTAAGCGTATCAGGGAGCCGATTGGACCAATCAACTCCTCCACCTTATCACGGAGCACGAGGCACTCGAGACTTCTTCTTCGTGCTCCTACTACAAAGTTGGTTGATAATCAGACTGGAGATGCACACCCGACTGATCATGGAGTATCGGCCGGTGAGACATCCACGTAGCCTGAGGAATCACGCACTGTTACTCCTAATCAGATTGTTGATATTGTGCGTACGGAGAGCCAAATTGTCTTCTCTGGCTTACGTACAGAGATCACGGGTGCTCTTTCTAAGTTATCTAACTTAGATTATTATCTAACTTATATGAGTATAGTTATCATAACTTATAATGGATATATTGTAACTATATATAATACTAATACTATACTTCTAATAGTAACTATATACTATACTTAGTGTTACCTTGTTATATAACTTTCATTAAGTATAGTTATTATAACTTATAATAGTAACTTTTGGAGAGAAGTCGTTTAGTTCTATTTTTAAAGAGCGTTATTCTCTCAGACAAACTTGAAGGTTTGTTAGGAGAGAGTTTATAGAAGTTAAGACAATATTTGTCATAAAGAAATTTATGTACAGGGATGCTCCAGTGCAGATATGTAGTTTGACTTGTAGTCTGAGTTTTTTCCCTGTATTGATAAGTCACAGCGTGACTTTAGGTTTCAATGAATGAAATGAAATCTATTTCCATAAAAAAAAAAAANTAACTTATAATAGCTATACTTATACCTACTATACTTATAATAGCTAGGGTTAATTACATTTTACCCCCTCAAACTTTCATTCAATTCACAATGTGCCTCTGAAACTAATAATTGCATCAAAGTGGACCCTCAAACTTTCAAAACTTCCCAATCCCCTCTTCCATCTACCAGAATCGTCAAATCTAACAGAAATTCACTATAAAGATATAATTTTCATCTAATTTATTATTATTGGTGATATAAAATATAAAATAATATATGCTATCAATTAATAATAAATCATTAATCATTAGCCATATATAAAATTATTTTATACCGAAGTTGCAAGCAAGTATGAATAATCTATGTACACAATGAAATTATTTGATATTCATTAACCATATATAAATTAATAAAAAAATTATTTAAAGATTTATGATTTATCATTAGCATATATTATATTATATTTTATATGGTTAATGATAATAAATAAGATGAAAATTACATCTTTGCAATGAATGTTATGCACATGAGCAGCACATGTAGTGAATTTCCATTAGATTTCAAGCTGTTGGTAGACGGAAGGGGAAGATTGAGAAATTTTGAAAGTTCGAGGGTCCATTTTGATGCAATTATTAGTTTCGGAGGCATATTGTGAATTGAGTGAAAATTCGAGAGAGCAGTGTGTAATTCACCCTAATAATTATCTTAACTTCTAATAATAACTATAGTAACTAGAGTATAACTTATAATAGTAACTATAGTATAACTAAATTATATATTATTAACTATACCAATAAATAACAACAATATAATAGCTAATGGCTCTGATACCAAAGACGTATCCTAGGTAATATATATATATATATAAGATATATAAGGTAATTTATATTAATAATAACAACAATAACTAACCATATGCATGAGAGCAAGTAGTACAGGCGGTATAATCGACCATATGCATGAATAAATATAAAGGATAGAAAAGATATATGCTAAAATTGACTTCATTAAAAACATGATACTTACAAGGAGATTAATTCTCAGAAAGATTGGAAGCAAAAGACATGTGGGAAAGTTTACAAAAGATAGATTTTTGGAAGTGAGAAGGACGAGAGAAGAGAAGGCTTGGACAAGAGAAGAGAAGGCTATAGATGAAAGTTTTTGAATGCTTCTCTTTCCTTTACAGACTCATTTTATAGACACTAAAACAGTAATTCCTAATAATACATTCCTGACATCTTATCTCCCTACGTCAACTATCGATAAGTGTAGTTCAAGAGATATACAAAGTAGTTTATCTTCTAGTAGACAATAATCTTGACGTAGTTCAATAGATATACAAAGTAGTTTGTCTTTTAGTAGACAATAATCTTGACCTTGAATAGTTACTTTTGTCTTGACTTTGAACAATATACAATAATCTGATAATGAACAAAGTTGTTTGTCTTTATTCTTTGAAGAGATAATACTTTTGACAGCTTTCATCTGTCATATTGAATAATTGAGAAAGCAATAATCTTCTGAGACCACATAATCTGATGGTAATATTCTGCAAATACCAAATCAAATGGGTCTTGAGAATCCATCAGATGCACTGGATGGTAGGATGAGTTGCCTTGAGAAGGAGAGGCCTCTTAAGTTGATGATTATAATGGAGATAATCTGACTGGATGTTGTGCATCTTCTTCATCACTGTCTGATACTTGTGACATTGCTTCAGCTAATTTTTTTAAGTTCTTTTTGCTGGTAATGGATGCTAATTGAGCCTAAAATCTACTCCGCTGGACTAGAATTTCAGGGGCTTTGGCAATCTTTGAAAATATTTTTAAAACATGATCATAATTGTATCATAAGTGGTGAACAGTGCTTTAATGAGAGTGGATAATCATTTTGTGAAGAAAAAATCTGAAAACTTTCTTGGAGAGGGAGAGGAAGGAGAAGAGGTTCAGGTCCATAACAATCCCACCATAATAATAACCATCGCGCGAGTGTTTTGATCTCTTGTAATTTGTTGAAGTGGAGGAGCCAGGAATGGCTCAACTTTTTGTTTTGTTTTAAAAAATTTTTTGTACATGCTTGTTGGTAATTGTAATAATCATAATATGATGGATCATAAGGATGATAAAATTTCCTTGTTAAATAGGGATTTTTTCTCCATGGTTCAAAGGTGAGAATTTGTTTAATAATGACTTTATGAAAGATAATAATTGGATATGCATGTGGAGAAGGTTGAGTTCATAAAAATGAATTCAGAGAGAATAATTGAATCTGTGTCTACTAATATGAATTCATAAAAATGTTGGGTTTTCTTAATATTTTGTGGGACATAATGCCAGTCTGGCAAAAGAAATACATCAAGTAATTTTTGGGGATCAGACATGTGTTGGATTTCAGACTCAAAGAGGAAGACTGGATGTCAATGAATTTTATTGATAATAGGAGATGTAGAAAGCTGAGATAATAGTGGAGGATTAACAATTTGAGAAGGGGTAGAGGAAGAAGGAGAAACAACTTTGGAGTAGGTTGGTAATTTTGGAGAAGTTAATGGTGAAAATGGATTGTAAGATGACCTAATATTTTGTGGTAATATCCCCAATACCGTGTATGGTTTTGGAGTTACAGTAGGACAAAATGAAGGATAGGGAGGAGATGGTGGCCGAGCATAAGAAGATTTTGACTTTATTCTTGATTTTGAGGATGACATAATTTTCCCTATAAGAATTCTCGAGATAGAAAATTAGGAAGAGAATCAGATTCTCCTTTAATATGTTCAATATCAAAATAAAAAATGCTTGATATAGCTTGACATCTAGCAAATATTTGTTTAGCAGTCAGGATTTTCACATCTTTAATCAAAACTTCCTTGGCTAATTTACAGTCTATTCTAAGTAAAAACTTTTGATTCAGCAAATCATCTTGAAATTTAGAAATATATAATACAATAGCTAAAATTTCTTTTTTAATAGTACTGTAATGTTTTTGGGCAGGATTCCAACATCTTGAATGGAATCGAATAATCTGGTCGGAATTAGTTGATAATTTTTGCTTCATAATTCCTCCATAACCAAGATCGGAGACATCTGTTTCAACAATTTTAAAAGTACGAGGTGATGGGAGTCCTAAGCATGATAATCTCTTCACGTGGGACTTAATTTATTTTATAATATTTGTATGCGTTTTTGTCCATGGGGGTGGGTTATTTTTTAATCTTTTGAATAATGGTTTACATAATGGCCTGAGGGATTGATAAAAATCTGCAACATAATTAAGACTTCCCAAAAATCTTTGTAACTGTTGTTTATCTTTTATTTCATCAGAAAATTTATTAGCAAATTCTATTTCTCTACTAATTGGTGTAATAGTTCCTTGATGAATATCATGTCCAAGAAACCTAGTTTTATTTTGAAATAATTTTATTTTTGGTGATGAAACAAATAATCCATTTTGTTTAATAACTTGAACAAAAGTATTTAAATTTTTTCAGTGTTGTTCAGTAGATGAGGAAAATATTAATACGCCATCTATATAAACTATTGAAAAGTGAGTGAAATGAGTAAATATTTCATTCATATTATTTTGAAATTCACTATGAGCATTTTTTAATCCGAATGACATTACATTCCATTTATAATATCCAAATGGGACTGTGAAAGCTGTTTTATACTGGTCTTTTTCAGCAATTTGGATTTGCAAAAATCCACTCTTCATGTCAAATTTAAAAAATACAGTAGCATTATAGATGCGAGATAATAAATCTTTCTTGTTGGGAAATGGATATCTAATCCATTGTAATACCTTATTTAAAGGTTTATAATTGATAACTAACCGAGGAACTTCTCTTTCTAATTCTGCCTGTTTTTTAACATAAAAGGCTGCACAACTCCATGATAACTTACTTTTTCTAGTTAATCATTTTGTTAATAAATCATTAATTTCTTTTTTACAGAATTATAATAATTCATTGTTCATTTAAATTAGTCTAGCTTTAGTAGGAATATTCTTTCCAGAATTTTTTTTTTTCATAAGGTAATTCGACTATATGTTGTTTTCTATTCCAAAAAGCATTAGACAAGTTAGAGTATACTTCTCTTTCAATTATAATTTTAAAATTAATAATGGATCTTTTAATTGTTCTTCAATTCTTTTATATTTTAATTCTTGTTTTAAGAAATTTATCTCTTTTTCTTTTCTTTTAATATTTCTTTTGTTAAAAAATTAATTTCTTTAGTTAGTGAAACTTATTTTAGGGAGTTACTTTCTTTTGATATAGGGGGAATCAAAATTTAAATTGAATTTGTTATCCATGTATTTTATTAGAAATTTCTCCTTTTATTACAAAGAAATGGTAAAATAAGGCAAGAAATAGATTTCGCAATATTACTTTGGTGTTAATATTTTTTTACTAAAATAAATGTTGTTCTAAAGCAAATTTCATTATTACAAATATGTGCATTAAATAATTTATAATTTATGTTCAATTTTGTTTCATTAGCTTGGGATAATGTCTCTTTTGCTTTTCAAAATATTTGGAAGGTATTAATCCCTCTTGTATACAATTTAAATTTGCCCCTATGTCTAATAGGGTAATTGTAGTAAAAGAAAATTCTTGGTTAATAGAGACTGTTACTTCAGTATACCATTTTTTAAAATTTATCCAATCAAGGATATTAATAAAATAATTTGTTTCATCTTTAATAATTATTGCTGAACATTCTCCTTGTTCTTTATCATGGGGAGTATTTATGTTTTTATCTATTTTTAATAATATAATTTCATGTAGTAATTATTAATTTGAAACTTCTAATCTAAGATTAGATGCTTTCAAATTTCTAACCTTCATTAATTTCTTGTTGTTAGTATTGTAATGGAACTTTTTGTTTTTTTGTTTTAAATCTACTTACTATTTTTGAAAAATTATAATGTGTTGAAGTGGTTACTGAAATGGTTTGATTAGTAAAAGTATCTTTTAATTTTACCAAATAATCTTTTCTTTCTTGTGGATCATTAATTTTGTCAATTAATTCTAATATAATATCTTCATGTTTTGAGAGGACATTAATGGTTTTATTACAAATACAATTATTCTTATCTAAGTAATTGCAGGCATGTACCTCATTTTATTATGATTCACTATCAGAAGATTGTTCTGAAAAGCTTAATTCTTTTAATTGATAGATTTCTTCTCCTTCTGAAGAGCTTTCATCTTATTCACTTGAATGTAATATAAAGACATTTAATAATTTTTCTTTTAATGTTTCATGTATATCTAATTCATTAATCTATTATTTGACCTTACATTTTGACTTGTAATGTCCAATTTTTTCACACTCTAATAAACAATTTGTTTTTTCTTTTTATTATATTTTTTTGTATTTTGTATTGGTTTATTATATATTTGTTTATCTTTTGTCTTTTTATAAGGTATTTTATATTTTCGTTTTTGTCTTCTTGAAGGAGCTAATAATGAAGTATAACCAAACTGTTCACAAAAGGTACCTAATTCTTTCTTAGCAAATTTCTTTTCTTTATCCATTTGCTTTTTTAATTTTAGATCATTACACATAATTAAGCCAGTTCTATTAATAGTAGTTATTATATCACCATATGTGAAATTAAGAAAATCAATAGTACAATCTGATTTTACTAATGATTCTCGTACCTTTTGGGCGAAATAATATAGAAGTCCGACTATGAACTTTTCCTTCCAGTATAGTTGTTGGCTGTCATTTATAATCATAACTTTAGTTAGAAAGACATCTATATACCAATAGAAATCAGATAATTGAGGGCATCCTAAATTAATTAACAAATCACTAGTTCTTTCTTTAAATTGAATAGGATTACCAACAAAATGCTTGGTTAATACAAATATTAAAGTATTAACAGCATTTTCAAATGGTTGACCATCTTCTGTTTTAATGATTTACATATTTTCATCATGTTTACATTGGGTTAATATTTTATTCTTTGTTCATGTGAAAGATAATGATCCCACTAACCTTTTAATTGGCCAATAAAACCTGTAACAATAATATGAGCTACTTGATGATTAGTTTTTTATTACTTTTATAAACATTAGCAACCATAATCATTTCTTGGAAATGATTTAATATTTCATACTCGGATAATTAATCTATATTCCATTCACATAATACATCTGATGAAAAAGCAGATCTTACTATATGTTTTCTTTCTTCAAATTGCATATCCGGTGGAGTAAGCCTCGGATACCAATTACGAGTAATAGAAACATGATGTTTAGAATCTCTCATTGAAAAACTATTAACATAATCTCCTCTAATCTTATTTATTTGTAAATCTAAATTTTTAAATTGGTTTTCAATATTACTAATTTCAGAATCAGATTATACAGGCGAATCTTTCTTACTTAATACATTAATATGAGGTTATTTTGAAGTAGATGCGAGATTAGTAATATTTAATTTTTCTAATTTATTATAGATTTGCTCTAATAAATCATTTTTGTTTTTAAAAAAAATAGTTTTTAGATGAGATGGGATTTCATGGGGAACAAATAAAGGGGTTTCTTTTGCTTCTTTAATAGTAGGATTAATAGGAGATGGTTAGGTTTCAATTCTCTCTAATTGGTTACTCATGGTTTTTAGATATAAATTGGTATAATTGTTTTTGTTGGATTATATTATCAGTGTTTTTATTTTATGTTGTAGTATTATATTTTTTTATTGGTGATGCTAATATTTGAGTATCTTGATTGTACTTAATAGCTTCAAAAGGGGGGTATTCTTCATAAACGATTTCATTATTTTCTTCCTTAATCCATTGATTATTTCTATTATAGTTGATAATTGGTTTGATTTATAGATTTCAAACCATGTAAAAAAAGGTATATTAATTTGTATTCCTTCTAAGTACTCATAATATTTTTCTTGACTATAATCTCTCTATTTTTGTAAAAGTTGAGAAAAATACTAATCTTTTCTAATTATTTTCTTCTTTCATATAACCTTGTTTGAGATATTCTTTACTAATTTTAAATTCCTTCTTTACTCAGGGTGTATATTTGAGCATCATCTCCAACTACTTGTGAATATGTTGGAGAAGAAGGTTCTTTTACTTATTCGGGATTATGAAAGGTAGTGCTACATCTGGATGATTAACAGTATATATTGGTATATCAATAACATTTCTAGGAATAACTCCTCAACTCTGTTTATAGATTTTGAGATTTGGTGTCAAAGTTTGGAGATCTATTCTGAGAAATTGAAGTAAGAACATATTTGGGTGTATGATACCTAGAAGGTGATGGAGAAGATTGAAGTGAAGGCGATCTTCTAAAAGGTTGAAAAGCAATTTGGACAGTTCCATCTGTTTTTGATCTATGTATTCTAAATCATCTTTAGAATTGTTTTCTATTTTAGTTTATGGAGTGATATTTTCTAATTGCCATTCATTAGGGAGAGTAATTTGATTCCAATTAATTTATTTATGAATTTGTACACTAGAATTTTGTATACTAGATTGTAATAATAATGTATATTCTTTTGGACTGGTAATAAGAGCTTGTGGCTCTAATTTTATTTTCATCAGTCTATAATGGTTCCTATATACTACTGTTAAAGGATGTGATCATTTTATCATATGATGATCGCTTGTTTTAATATTTAATGTTAAAACATGTAGGATATTAGTATCAAATAATTAGGATAACAATTAAAATAAACTGGGCCTTAGAACAAACTTGATTCTACCATGCCAAGTAATAAATCATGAAAATTATAGTGTCTTCCACCTCTTAGACAGAGTAATATTGAGGTATTTAATCTGTTTTTAGTGAGTGGTTTTATAGCTACTTGTACTAATCTAATATGTATGAAAGAACATTTCTGTTCTTTATGATGTTTAATAGCTTCGTTTGTTAATAATTATAAGGATTCATAATCATTATTTAAACTAATTATTTTTCTACTATTTTAATAGTATAATTAGTAAGAAATGATAATTTAGAAGAAAAAATGGATTGTTTGTATATTTGATTTTTTGGAACATTAAGAATTATCCAATCTTGTCAATTTTTTTCTATATCTATTATACTATAATCTTCTTGGTTGATATTATTAGGTTCTATGAGAATACTAGTGGTAGATTCGTTGGATTTAAATAAAGTATTCATTGAGACAAGTTTTTAAGGCAAAGATTTCCTATATTTAAAGAGAAATAAGTAGATTAAGGTATTGAAGGAACACCACCGGGACCACCCTTAAAGCTCTCTAGCATAAATGGGCTGACCAACGGGTTTACATGGCTTACCAATACAAGCTTCTCAATATACTTCATTTTATTTTTCTATAGGTTATCTTTGTTAAAAATATGTATCAATGATATCTATACTTTTAATCTCTTTTCTTAAGAATTCGCAATGATTTTCCCATTCCTCTATTACTGCTTGTCTTCTATGAAAGACGTGATATTTAGTCATCATTAATGTATAATCTTGTTTTATTAATTGTTGTTTTCTCTTTAGATCTTTTATATCATCCATCATTACTTTTAATTCAAGCCTTGTATTATAATCTATCCATCTTAAATCATATAACTCTCGATAACCAGCCCTATGAGCAAAATAATATTCCATAAAACCAACAATAAAAACAATAGAAATTATAACAATAATAAATAACAATATAATAGCTAATGGCTTTGATAGTAACTATTATACTATACTTATAATAGTTATCATAATTCCTAATAGTAACTATATTAACTATAGTGTAACTTATAATAATAACTATAGTAACTATAGTATAACTATATTATATTATTACTATAGTAGATATATACATATAACTAATATCGTATAGTAACTAGTAGTAATACTCATAGTTTTTATACTTATGCTATACTTACAGTTATTATACTTATAGTATATACTAATATACTTATACTAATACTATATTTATATATCACAATATATATAGTGAATTAATAAACTAATTATGGATAATATAGTTGAATTAAATAATTATAATACTATAGTTCGATTAAAAGTGATAAAATTACTAATATTTCAATTTGTAGTACGTTCGAAAGTTCAGTAACACCGTTCGACCACACGCAACATTTTTTTGTTTTTAGAAGAGCCGAAAGCCACCTGTCCAATAGTGACCCCGTCCCAATTTTATTAATAGCCCTCACTTATGGCGGAGGAATACTGTGGTAACAAGACCGACATAGGGGATTTACAGATAAAACACTAAAAACCATCCCTTATATCCAACCAAAAAAAAAAAAAAAAACCAACCAAAACAACACAACAACTAAACAGGTCTATAAAAGGGAACTAAACAGGCCTAAGAAAAAAACACCAAAAATGACCACAGAAATTAAATAAAACAACCCAAATCAATAAAATAAAATAAAATAAAACAAAAACAATACAAAACTAAACAAGCCTAATCCAAAGAAAACCCAACAAGACAAATTACCATCTAATCTGAGGCAAACCTGCTTTATCCATCCGAAGAATGCCTTTCAACTTACGTGGCAAAGAATTAAAATCCAAGAAAGTATTATTATAACCTTCCTCGCCCCTTCTCGCGAGGAAATCCTCCGCAATATTCCCTTCAAGTAGCTGATGATTAAAGGTGAAATGAACATCTCTTAAAAGCCTCAGCAGGTCGTCCCAATAGTCCCATAAGTACCAAGCCATGCACTTACAACTACTCAACCAAGAAACTATCAAAGTGGAGTCACTCTCAATTCTAATATTATTAAAACCCAGCTCTTTACACAAGGAAATACCAACTAGTAACACCCTCAATTCAGCCTCATTATTCGTGCCATGACCAAAAGAAGAAGAGAAAGCCCATTTGAAATTACCTCGCACATCTCGAATGACACCTCCTCCCCCACAACTGCCCAGGTTGCCACGGCAACACCCATCTACATTCAATTTAACCCACCCCTCATCCAGTTTCCGCCAATAAACTAGCTTTGGAATAGACCTTGTTCGATCAACATACGACACTTCAAGAGCCCGAAGAATAGTCTCATCCCTGGCCGAGATAGGCCAGTGTTTCACCATCAGAGAAGAAATATTCCAAATCCAGACTTTCATAGCCAACCAAACATTATACGCTGATTCAATTGAACTATCCATGCAAGCCTTGCAATGACGTAACCATAGATGCCAGGTGATGATCGACGGAATGATACCAATAAGAATTCCTCTGTGACTCGACTTCTTTGAAACATTAAACCACTGCATCACAGTCGACCACCACGAAAGACCATAAACATGATTAATACCCAGCGTGGAAGCTGCCAACTTCCACACCTCCACAGCAATAGTCCCATTACAAAGCACATGGTTTAAGCTTTCTACGTGACCATTAGAACAGCAGTTGCACCTGAATGCCAACTAAATGCCTAGCGATTGCACTCGAGAATCCAGCGCCAGCCCATTAAAACGGGCTTTCCACATGCACACAGAAATCTTCTTCAAGAGGAGTTGATGCCAAATCCAGTCCATGCCCAGATGTTCAGTACCTTTCACACGAATTAAATCCCAAGCGGAAGCCGTCGTAAAATTGCCCTTAACTTCTGGTTTCCAAATGGTAATGTCATTGCCTACCTTACCAACCACAATACCGTTTATGATCTCCTCAGCTTTATCAAATCCAACCAGTTCCACTAGATAATTCTCATCCTAGGAACCATCCACCCAAACATCTTTTATTCTAATCTAAGAATGCCCGAACTCCCTACTGGCACATAAAGGCCCACTTTCCAACCACTGATCAAACCAAAAGGAAGAGGCACCCTCTCTCACCTTCACAATAACATTCTCTACCACATCAGGAAGCACATGCATAACAGACTTCCAGAAACGGGAAGCATTTCTTCTAGGATCAGCAAGTAAAATATGGCCATGTTTCACATATTTAGCACAGAAAAAATTGGTCCAAAGGTTATCAATAGTTAACAATCTCCACGCAAATTTCATGTGTAGAGACCTTTGAACTTCATGGAAATTTCTTATGCCAAGTCCCCCTTCCTTGTATGGTTTGCAAATTTTATCCCAAGCACACCATTTCATCTTTAGTTTTCCATCCAGTTCACCCCAAAAAAATGTAGACAGTAAAGATTTGAGCTTTTTCAAAACCTTCATAGGCACATTTAAAACTGCCAAAAGATGAGTTGACATACAAGCTAACACATGTTTCATGAGCGTAATCTTACCACCTTGAGACAATAACTTCAGTTTCCAACCCGCTATTTTTCTTCTAATCTTCTCAATGAGGGGTTCCAGATGTCTAGATGTAAGATGACCAGAAACAAGAGGGACACCCAAATAGGTGACTGGGAACTTGCCTTCCACAAAACCTATCGATCTCATGAGATTACGGCGCCGAGCAGGAGTAATGGATTTTGAGAAAAAGAAAGCCGATTTCTCCTTATTGATTAACTACCCTGACCATTTTTCATAAACCTCCAATATTTGTGTAAGTCTTTGAACTGAACGTTTACCACCATTCACAAACACTAAAAGATCATCAGCGTAAAGTAAGTGAGAGACCAAGGTGCACCCACTGGATGTGCAAAACAACCAATACGACCCTCTTCAAAATTCTTGCAAAGTAATCGTAACAGGACCTCCTCCATAATAATAAATAAATATGGAGAAAGGGGATCACCTAGTCTAAGACCCCGAGCCGGTTAAAAGAAACCCTTAAAAGTCCCATTCATCATGATGGAGAACCAGGGGGACTTAACACATTCCCGAACAAGATTACAAACCTGAGAAGAAAAACCAAAAGATGTTAACACATTTAATAAAAATTGCCAGTCTACACGATCATAGGCTCTGGCCATATCAATCTTCACCATAATGTTACTGCCTTTTGTTTTCTTATTTAGAGAATGAACCAATTCCTGAGCCATATTAATATTTTCAAAGATGCTACGGCCAGGAATAAAAGCACCTTGTTCATGAGAAATCAACTGAGATAACAAAGGGGTCATCCTGTGCACTAGAACCTTGGAGAAAATCTTATAAATAACAGAGCATAAGCTGATAGGGCGGAACTTGTCAAAACTCTTGGACTCCTTCACCAAAAAAAAAAATCCTTGGCTGCATCAATGACATCCTCTTTAATCAGACCCCAGCAGCTAAGATAGAAACTCAAACCAAAACCATCTGGACCAGGAGAGCTCTCTTTCCGAATAGATTTCAAAGCCGCCAAAATCTCGGCCTCACTCGGGGCAATAGTAAGAGCCAAATTATTATCCTCCGAAATAGACCTCTGAATTAGAGAACTGAGATCCACCTGTTCAACAATAGAAGGGTTAGAAAGATAGTCTTGAAAATAATTTAAAGCACCTTGATGAACTTGTTCCGGTGAATTCAAAATAGTTCCATTCTCAAGATGCATATTTGTAATGACTTTAGCTTTTCTCCTTTGATTAACAACTGCATGGAAGAGTTTAGTATTTTTATCTCCTTCTAAAAGCCATTTCTTTTTTGCCAATTGAGAAAGCCTGAGTTCTTCACGTTGTTCCCAAGTATCCAGTTCAAGTTTTGTAACCAAGAAATGACATTCCACTTCCTGATCATAGCCACCTTGTAACCGGCTCTCTAATCTTTCTTCCAATTCTTTAATAGTTTGTCCAACGTGCCCAAAGACCTATTTATTCCAAGCTCGTAACGCAATCTTCGTTTTCTTCAATTTTTTCGCCAAACGAAAAAGACCCACAGCTGTAGTAGGCTTCTTCCAAAGTTCTTCAACACATCTCATGAAATCTGCATGAGAGACCCACATATTTTGAAAATGAAAAGGATGAGGGCCGTTACTTACAACTAGTTTTTGGAAATGAATAAGCATTGGGCAATGATCCGAAGTCTTTCGTTTGAGGTATTCGAAAAAGACTGAAGGAAACCTGTTTGTAAAAGGGATGTTAATCAGTGCTCTATCAAGACTAGCCCAGCTACGAGTATGTCCCTCATGGCCATTACACCACGAGAGCCGACGACCCACAACTTGGAGGTCCAATAATCCACAGTGATCAATACAATTATTAAAGCCTTCCATCGACGCAATAGGTCTTGGGTGACCACCAACTCTATCTCTATCTTCCCTGACAATATTAAAGTCCCCTAGCACAAGCCAAGGAGACTCATTGTGAACAACCGACTCTAAGCTTCGCCATAGCTCTCTACGCTCTCTGCTATTACACTTTGCATAGATAAAAGATTTGTAGAGCTTCTCTCACCAAACCGAAAGATCCCTGAAATAACTTGGTTTGTCATAGATAACATCTCCCAAACACAATCATCACTCCAAAAAATTCAAATTTTACCATCAACCTCTGCATTACTACAAAAATTCGGTAACCCCAGCAAATAAGCCAAACGAAGCATCTTATCATCCTCAGCAAACGGTTCCAAAATCCCCACAATGGACACGCCAAACATTTTAACTAAACTTTTTAAACGATTTTGGGAACTGCCTAACCCTCGCAAATTCCAAACCAAATTTTATTAATCATAAATTAAGTTTAGAAGGCCGGGATAACACCCGTAGGGATTGTCTCACCGTCTATTTCTTTGAATTCGTCTTGTAGCTAGGTTGTTTAGTCTCAGGATCCGAATTATAATTTTTTTGTCTAGCCAGAGCATCTGGAACATCTTCATCCTCAGGATCATACATGGAAACAGATCCTCCCCCACGGCAACATCCTTTCCAGAAGCTAGTTGGGTCCTACATTCCAACTCAAAGATTTCGGATACTAGATCAATTTGACCCCCCTCGTAAGAACCTCTGTTCGGAGCAACTTCCATACCCAGCACCTCCACCATAGGACTACCAACTTCTATCTGCAGTACACTACGCTCTTCATCATCTCCTTGCATACGACCCAAAATGGCCATTGGTTCACCTGTAATCTTTTCAACATTTTGATCCTCGGCAACCGATTCTGTTGTCCCACTCACAATTGCCTTGCACTCTGTTTGCTGTATCATCGGCATGTCCTTTCCGTGGTT
This sequence comes from Pterocarya stenoptera, assembly GCA_003123785.1. NCBI lineage: Eukaryota > Viridiplantae > Streptophyta > Magnoliopsida > Fagales > Juglandaceae > Pterocarya > Pterocarya stenoptera. The sequence goes on from QEOT01005040.1 coordinate 58,165, forward strand.
CTGCGTAACCCCATCCACACCCAAAGCCACACTTTGGTCAATCACTGGTAATTCTTTCTGCTCCAGGTTTTCTTCCTGCACCATATTTTCTTCCTGCACTAGACTTCCTGATGTCACACCATCCACTGGTTCCCCCTCCTTCTCACTAGTTTTCACTTCCTCACTTATTTTTCCTTTCCATACTTGCTGGTTTTTTTAACAAAACACGATTGCTTATGTCCCCTCCTGCTTTCTGCCGAGTCTCCCCCATACGACAGACCACATTTGTATGCCCTTGTCTACAACATTTAGTGTAGTATAAATCAATTTTTTCATACCTAGCTTCCTGCCATATTGTTCTGTTTTCTGAGACGACAATCGGAAAGCCTTTGATTGGTTCCTCCTGAAGATTCACTTCTACAAGTAAACGTGCTCCCGTAGCTCTTGTTTTGTTCAAAGTAGCATTGTCAGTGCCAAGGAAACGGCCAAACCGAGTTGCTAGAATTTACAATCCCTTCTATACAAGTGCATAGGCAACCCGGGTAAGAATATCCACTGAGGAGCCAAAGGAGACTCCTTATTAAGATCAAAATCTTTGGTCCATTTGAATAGCCGAAAGGAATTCTCATCCACTGCTCTTCCTTCACATGTCCAACCATGAACAAAATCATGTTCATTTTTCATGTGAATCAATATATGAAAATCATCCATGAAACTGATATGTGGAATCTCTAACAGACCCCAATTTTTCACCACATGCAGGCGTATATTATCTATGGAAGGTCTGACTCTCAAGAACTTCATCACCAAAGCAAACTTCAATTCTTCCGCAGCATTCACCATCTCTGTTTCCGAGACTACAAAGTCCAACTCTCCATCAATATCCATCGGATAATGCATTGGTAACTTAAAGGATGCATACTCTGCGTGTTTTGATACCGCCTGAGCATAAGAAACGCCAAGAACGACATTCCCCGCTGACGGCAATGCCATCAGAGGGGCAGCACATGGCGTAACGAGACAACCCTAGGAGCGTATGAACCCAGAATAAGAAACCCGAGATCCTCAGACTTTCCAAAATCAGAACAAAAAATAGCCTCCAGAAAAAGAATAAAATCACTCCAGACCTTCTCTCTCTAGCTTATCTCTCACATTTTGTAGTACACACGCAACATGATCGAACAATAATTTACATAAATAAGAGCATTCGAACAGTTTGTAGAATTTTTTGTGCCCACGAAATAGTGGCTGATTGTCTCCCGTTCGAACTCTTCCATGAAAGTTTTGTAAGTGGAAAGACAATAGAGAAGAAAATAGAGAAGAAAGACACCAGGAGAGGGTGACCTTGGGGCCGGGGAATCTCTGATGCCAAAGTTAGTAGAGTATTTTATAAGTTTGTAAATAATGAGAGAGTCTAAGGATCAGAGAGCTTTTTTGTACCTAAAAATTGCTATTTATAACCGAAGCTTGGGGGGGAAGAGATCATGCCTACCCCTGTGGTGTCCATGCTCTCTTTACTATTCCTTTTTTCAGAGTTCTTTAATGCGGGGTGTCTCTATGACGGCGTCATTAATGTGGTGTGTAGCTCGGGTAGTGGTGCTATTAATGCAACATGGTTCCTCGATTTGCCTTACCCTGTCGGTGTTCTTGGTGGTCTGTCGATGTCACTTTGTCAGAGGATCGAGGGTCCCCCCTTACTTCTTGATCATTTATGTGGACAGGTACTCAAGGGCTAGACGCTGCTCGAGGGATGCACCAAGCCCCCCAAGCCTTTCCCTCTCCACTAAAACATCTAGAAGGAGCCCACCTTCAGCTTGTTGCTCCACCTCCGCAACACAATTATTAGAAGTAGCAGCTGCCACCCTTTTAATAACAGATTCCAAGCCTCCGAGCGACTCAGGCTCCTTTCCACCTGCCGCAGAAACTGCATCGTCCCATCCCATGGCAGCAGGTGAAGACAATGCTGAAAGCTATGGCACAAAGTCGGGGCCCTTCGAGCAAGCCTTGACCGTGCCTTCAAAAGAGCGATTGCCTATAGCAGAACGAGCAGAAGAATTGGCGGGCTAATTGTAAGAGGTTTTTCCTTCATTTCTTAATGGGTCTAAGAGGAGCAACTAAGGGAATAAGAAATGAAGGCCGAGCGTAGAACAAATATATTCCTCGGTTTGGCCTAAGGATAGACTCCCCTGGAATGCAACCCCCATGTAGGAGTATACTGCAGCGTCCAGCCCTTGAGTACCTGTCCACATAAACGAGAGGGAAGTAAGGGGGACTCTCGATCCTCTAAACAAAGTGACATCGAAGGACCACCAAGAACAACGGCAGAGTAAGGCAAATCAGAGAACCATGCCGCATTAATGACACCACTACCCAAGCTACACACCATATTAATGACGCAGTCGTAGAGGCAAGCCACATTAAAAAAATCTAACAAAAGGAATAGTAAACAGAGCATGGACTCCACGGGGGCAGGCATGATCTGTCCCCCTAGGCTCCAATTATAAATAGCAATTTCCAAGTACGAGAAAACTCTATGATCCGAAAACTCTCTCATTATTTACAAACTTCCAAAATATTCTACTAACTTTCTCATTAGAGACTCAATACAAGAAAACTGCTTATTTGCAACCAGTTAATTCCAACAAAATGACTATTTACAGCTAAAATAAATCTATTTTGGTCATAAATGATATTTTTGCCGCAATTAAATGGCCCCAAAAACTCGATTTTCTTGTAGTGACTTCCTGGCCTCAAGGTCACCCTCTCCTAGTGTCTTTCTTCTCTATTTTCGCAGGCCTAATTCAGAAGACTTGAGTTACTTGAACCTGACCCAAAGGCGTACGAAATACGATGTTAACAATATACATGGTTCTAAATTTCTTTGCTTGTTTAATTAAGTCAAGATTTTGTATGAATTCTCCTTTTTTTTTTTTTTTTTTT
>QEOT01005040.1:86211-190833 GCA_003123785.1 Pterocarya stenoptera
GATTCTTATTTCTGCTGTTGCCTATGAATGTCGCTGCTGCCTTCACAATTCCTTATCTACTGGTGTGCATAACCTTCGTTGTTGCCCTTATTCTGGATCCTTACAAGGATAGAGCGCGCTAGTCGACATTCCAATGTTTATCATCAATTGCAACCCGATCCGCCCAAGAATGATTCTGGTACCAACCTGACCCGACAACAAGGACCAAACTGACCCGACCCGCCATATTCGGATTGGGTAAAAAATGGGTCAATTTTTTTTTTTGGTCCAATATGAAGCCTTTATGTAAATGCTCGTAAATAGTAAAAAAACACTTGTAAAAGCATAAATTGTATTTTGAGGGGATCTTTTACAAAGTAGGGTGTTTGCATGTATATTTGTTCTTTAAGATGGTATTTGGTCACTTTACCTAATGTCCTTGTATATTGAAAGTCCATATTAAATAAATTTTGATAACCCGAACATCAAGCTTGCTACCATTTTAGAAATTTTAAGAAAATTCTACATTTACAACCCCACTTGGTTTAGAATGATCTTACTGCAATAAAACACCCAATCAACAAGAGGAACGACAAAATACAAGGCGAAAAATAACCACATTAAATAGCTTGGCCACAACTCCACCCAAAAAAAAAAAAAAAAAAAATCAATCACCACTGCAAATGAACTCAATCCTCATCAAAATGCCACAACCCCAAAAACCTCATTAAAATTGACATCCATTCTCAGGCCAACAAGCTGGCAAAACTGTAGTTCAAAGTCTTAGACCTAATTTTAGCTATAAGATACCTCTAAGCCAAGAGATCAAACTAAATGAACCAGTATGCTACCTCTTTATAATCAGTGACTGCAAATGCACTTCCTATAAATAAAGCTACACAAATAAAAGCTAGAGTGGAAAGGAATGTGCATCTCATTGTTCTCCACCTCTTAGGCTCCACAATATCCATAATTACCTTCTAAGTTTCAGATGTTTGTAAGTTAAGAATCATTTGCAGCCAATGCAACTTAACGAGTAAAACTACTACTAAGTCTCTATTTCCATATTAATTTTGCATGGTTAATACTAGAAAAGAAAAACTTCCTATTTCCCTGTAGGTAGGAGGCTGGGGGCACTCCAATGGCTTGCAATTCCAGCAAGAAGTTTGAAGGAAAAGAGAGATATACTAGGTAATTATAACCTCCATAACAAGTTAACAACTCCTAAGCTCTCTGAAGTGTTCAGAAGCAGTTCAGAAAAAAAGCTAGGAAAGCAAAGCAATGCAATTAAACAACTGCATGCTCAAGGCATTAGAGAGAGACATGTGAAACCTAGTAGTAAAAGGCAACTAGGACATCATCATGTGTTATGTTCTCGGGAATAAGCAAAGTCTTGGGTAAAAATAGTTAACAACAGAAGTTGAGTTTATGGCTACTTAAAAGAGTAATACAATCTCTACTTAAAAGAGTTTATGGCTACTTAAAAGAGTAAACCCTCGAGAGCAGGACCAAACTCGAACAGCAACGTCCAACCACCATATGCTTCACAACCTGTAGGCACAAACATACAGGAACAAGAAATCAATTAAATAACTATATATTTCACACAAAGGGATAAAAATAAAAGATCATCATGAAACACTAAAGCCTAGTTTGTTTTCGGATATGAGATGAGATGAGTTGAGATTAAAGTTAAAAAGTTAAATAAAAAATAAAGTATTGCTAAAATATATTTTTTAATATTATTTTTATTTTGGGATTTGAAAAAATTGAATTATTTATTTTATTTTGCATTGAGATTTGGGAAAGTTTTAATGATTAGATGAGACGAAATGAGATGGATTTGAAAAAGTTGAATTGTTTATTTTGTATTATATTGAAATTTGAAAAAATTGTAATAATTAGATAAGATGAGATGTTTTCTGAAAACAAACGAGACTTAAATCATGCAATTAAAAGAACACAAAGCATATTCGGTTGTATTCTCGTTACTAGTTCTGTAGTTGAATACAAGATTTATCATGTTGTCTTGTCTCTTATTTTCTTATTACTTTATGTTCTACAATTTATTTTCATTCACCGAATTCTGTCTTTGGCCCAATGAGATCACTGTCAGGGAAAAAAAAAAGACAAATTGAACTGTTTTCTTCACAGAGGAGTCAATTTCCAACTCTACACACGAGGGAAAATATCTAACTAGTTTAGTTATGTACTGCATGTGAATTCACTATTTATCTCGAAAACTTAAGTTTATGGAAAGATATAAATTTTATTATTTTATTTTTATATCTTAACATTCTCTTCACGTGTGGGCCTGACTCTTCCTCAGTAGATGACCTAACACATGAAATGGGATCGAGTGTAGAGTCATGGTTCGAACTCAAGATCTCTGCTCTGATAGTATGTGGAAACATCATTTGTTCCAAAATTTTAAGCATAATGCTACTATGCCCCTCATTTTGATTGTTCATGTATTTAATTTTTAAAAATTTTTTTTTTCTTTACTTACTGATTAAAGAAGTGACTATTAATGTATTGATATTTATTTTATATTTTTTAAAAATGTTTCGAAGTGTTAAAAAAATATGAATAAAAAAATGCAAAAAATTAAAAGAGTGAGTTTTGCCCAATAACACTCTAGCAGCACTAAAAGTTTAAACTTATGAAAATAAGTTAATTTTATTATTTATTTTATACCACCAAACCAAATAAAAATATCAGGATATTCCCATGAAAATTATAACAAATAAAATGAGGAAGTTCCATGCATTGGGTCAGTATATATTAGGAGCTTGCTTTAACTCCAATATTAATTAATAAATTAATTATGCCTATTAATTCCGATGACAACCTTTTCTTCTGATATATCTTTCCTTTTTCACACACACATATATATAATGCATGCAACTATATATTTCTAACAAAATAAAAGTAGTCAATGAGACAAAAGGTAAAATAATAATAATAATAATAATAATAATAATAATTTAAAAACTTAGTAATTAATAATAAAAACCAAAAACACATTCTAGAACTTTATATATATTTAAAGAAAATAATTTAATTCTGATCTTGTCATTTTATATCAATATTTATGGGTGTAAAAGAAAATTAGGAAACTAGAAAACCGGTCCGGACCGATGAAACAGGCCGGAATTGGTCCGGTTTCGGTTCTAGGCTTTTTAGGCCCGGACTAGACCAGTTCCATATAATATATGTTTTAAATTATTTTCTTAATATTATATATAATATTATTATATTATATATAATAATATAAATTATAATTATATATAAAATAATGTTATTATAATTTATAAAATAAAAGTTTAATCTTAAATATGAAAATTTAATCCATCATGTGTATGGGGAATTTCCTCCCTTACCCAAGGCCCAGGAGACCCAATCAAGCCCGACACAAGATAAAAGGGGGAAGACTCAACCTGCTAAGAAGAACCCCCTGTACACGACCTGGGGAAGGGGAGGGTGCAACATGAGATGGGACTCGTTGTGACTCAATGGTCTAAGATCCCTCAGATAATGTCTAGACATCAAGTGCCCGGCCACTTAGTAGGCGCAACATGCGGAGAATCGTCAATCTACTGATAGGGAAAGCATGGGCGGACAAGGAAAGAGCAAATCAATGGAAAAAGGTTGGAGAACCACGCTGCATTTAATGGCCCTGCTGCCCGGGCGGCACACTACATTAATGGAACCATCACAGGACCACGCCACATTTAAAGAACCTGACAGAGTAAACAGTACGAGGACTCCAGATTCCACCACAACATACCTAATTTGCTCATCGAATTTCTAGTATAAATAGTACTTGATCCCAAGTACGAGGATCCTCTCTGGTTTGGCATTAGAGGCTCCCCGACCCCTTGGTAGCCCTCTCAAGCCGCATTCACCTTTCTCTTTGCAGGCCCCGTTGTGAAGACCTGTGTTGTTCGGAGCCTAGCCCAAGGTTGTGCGAAACACGACATCAACATTAGCGCCATCTGTGGGATCGTAATAGATCGTGAGTGTCCTTGTCATGCCTGCGACAACCCATTCCAAATAACTCAGAAGAAACGCGGGGGATGTCATGGAAGCAAGGCTGAAAGCTATGGAGGAATGGGTGACAAAACGGATTAGCGAGGTGGAAACACTCCACAAGGAGAACGCTGAATTAAAGAATCCCCGAAATGACCAAGAAGGTGGGGAGAATAGCGACACTAAGCAAGTGGGGTCCCGAAATAAACGGGCGGGACCCAAGAAAGAGGAAGAGCAAAAACATATGCAGAACAAACTCCACAGTCTCAAAAGGAAATACGAGGAGATAGCGCGGAAGGTGGAAACGTCATCAAAGGTAGACCAGCTACTCAGAAGCACAGGTCTACCCTACACTAAAGAAGTAATGGCATTCCTTTTGCCACCAAAGTTTAGAATCTAAGTCATGGAGATGTATGAAGGGAACAGGGACCCTCTTGAGCACTAGAAAACCTTCAGGGCTCACATGTCGCTCCATGGCTTCTCGGAAGAAATCGCTTGGGTGCTGCCCCATCAAGGGACTAGAAACCAGCCAATTATCCTTCCAAAAGGAGACATTCCCCTCACGAATCCTCCATTTAGAATGTTCTAGAACAACCGAAACTTCTTTAGCAACTGATTTCCAGAACCTTGTACCTCTAGTCGAGTTTACTTCCAATGGATGCACACCATACATGTACTTTGCACAAAAAAACTTTTTCCATAGTAATTCTGAACATAAGACGTTCCATGCAAACTTAAGATGTAGCGATCTTTGAACATCAACCAAATTTCTTAAACCTATTCCTCCCTCATCCACCGGCTTACAAAGTCTTTCCCATTTCACCCATTTTTTCTTTGGACTCCCATTAATAGAACCCTAAAAAAAAGTGCTAAACATTTTATTAATCTGAGTATAAACCAGCTTCGGAACATGCATTACCGAAAGGAGGTGTATCGGCATACTTGAAAGGACTTGTCTTAAGAGAGTCAATCTTGCACCAGCAGAAAGGAGTTTAATCTTCCATCCTTCTATCTTGTTTCGAATCCTTTGTATAATGTCCTGGAAATGTACTAACTTCAATCTTCCAGAAACAATTGGCACCCCTAGATATTTTACCGGAAACACACCTTCGGAAAAATTAGTAAGAGATAAAAGATTCCTCCGTTTGGCATTACTAATTTTTTTGCAAAAAAAATATGAGATTTGGCACTATTTACCTACTGACCCGACCACAAAGCATACATGCATAAGGTTTCTATTATCTCAAGATCAGAAGATTTTCCTCCATTGATGAAGATCACCATATCATCAGCATATAAAAGGTGGGATATAAGGGGGCTATGTCTCGGATGAGAATAACATTTTATTCTATTATCTTCAAATTTCTTTTTAATCATACAGGAAAGAACTTCCTCCACTATAATGAATAGATATGGTGATAACGGATCTCCTTGACAGAGACCTCTTCCACCCTTAAAGAACCCCTTTGCAGTGCCGTTCATAATGATAGAATACTAAGGTGAAGTAACGCATTGTATAAGTAACTAGCGAACTTTCAAAGAAAACCCAAAAGCTTCCAAAAAACCAGTTATGTTTTAATGGCTTTGTTTAAATAGTGAAAGTATCTCATCTCATCCTATCTCATCTCATCATTATAATTTTCTTAAATTTCTACACAAAATATAATAAACAATTCAATTTTTTCAAATTCCAAAACAATAAGAGAAATGCTAGGAAGCCCATTTGGGGCTCCTTTTTTTTGCCCGATTAGTTTTTTTAATTTTTTTTTACTTAGTGATTAAGAAAATATTGTTTAATAATAATGTGAATTTTTTTTCTTTTCTTAAAAATATTTAAAAGTGTTAAAAGAATGATGTAAAAAAAAAATTTAACACTAAGTAAAAAAAAGTAAAAAAGAAAAAAAACGAAATTAGGCAAAAAAAACGGAAGTCCAAAATGGGCTCCCTAACATTTTTAAAACAATAATAATATTAAAAAATAATATTCTAATCATATTTTATTCAAATTTCAACTTTGATTTAAAACCATCTTATCCTATTTTCCAAACCGCACCGAAGTCTTTACATGCTTGGTTCTCTCCTGTGACAAATCATGACAAAGGCTGGTGAATTCAACTCTAGTCATTGATTTCCAATTCCTTGACCATCTCAATGGCAACGTCAATGGCAGTGTCCTGTACGATGTCGAAGGAAAAATATATTTTCCTAGCATGACCTGCAATGCATAGAAAATCCTTAACATGTTTGAACAATGACAATGGCAACAAACAAAACCAGGATATACGGGCCTGTAGTACTCATATTAACATACCGTGATTGTCCGTAATTTGCACTTTGAGGAAGATGGAGTTGTCTTCCTCGTCCATGGTCCCAGTGATTGTCATGTCTGTGCTTTTGTTGGATGAGACACCAATGGAGGCAAATCGACAACTTTTGTGTTGGAAAGTGAGTTGGGAGTTTGGATCCTTGTTATGGTCAACAATCCACCTTCATCAGACGCTAGAAATGGGTCCAACAAAAGCTCACTTGCTGGCATCCTCTTTGAAACATTCTCCAAGCATTTACCCACAAATCTTTGAGCTTTCATGTCTTGAATTCGGTAGAATGCATTGGGCAGCTTCCCCTAGTAATTAGTCAATCAGCGTGCCCATATACAATAATATCATGGCCGGGTAAGATCTACCTGAATTTTAAGATTATCATTTCGAAGAAAAAAATCTACTGCAATTAAGTATGTTAAATATTAACACATCAAACATGTATAGAGGAAATTATAGAGGAATATATGGTGCTGAAGTTCCAAGCAAGCAAGCAAGCTGCTTACCGAAGTAACTTTCTTGTAGATTTGGGCAGGGTTGGAGCACTCGGTATACGGGTACTCAAATATAAGCATCTCTAACACACATGGCGAGGGAGTATACATCTACTAGTTCATCGTATTCCTCGTACAATTCCGGTGCCATAAATTCAGGTGTCCCTGATCATTCATTCATTAGAATCATTAATTGATTATGTAACACTTAATTTAAAAGTTAGAGTTAAAATCTTAATCTTAATATTTTAGTAAAAAAAAATCTATGGTTAAATCAAATGGGAATTAACCCTTGGCAGTAAATTTAATGCAAGTAAATAGAGAGATTGCATGCATGCCTATGACACTGTGGACATGTTGGGTGCCTCGAAGAATAGCTGCAAGGCCCAGATCACCAATTTTGACTTGTCCAAGATGGCCATTGATGAAGATATTATCGCATTTGAGATGTCTGTGAATGACAGGACGTCACAGGAGGATCGTGGCTGTGCAAATAAGCAAGACCCCGTAGGATTTGACGGCCCAGTCTTTAACAGCTCGAATATTTACTCTCTGGTATTTCTGCCTATATACCTGCCATCAGATCCCATTAAATTAATGATTATTTATTAGTCTATTGTTAAACCATTAATATTATATTTTAATCGGCATCTTTGGTAATCCAGAAAATCAGGTCAACTGTGCATATGCTGCCCAGTCTTTATGACTAATGTAAGGTATAAATAAGCAAGATGTGAAAAAAAAAAAAAAAAAAAAAATCTTTATTTTTAAATATTTTTAAATATTTTTTTTTAAATTTATAATATTATTAAATAATATTTTCTTAATCATTAAATAAAAAAAACTAAAAAAGAAATTAAAAAAAAAACCATAAAAAAAAAATCCTTGACTCTTAAGTAATTTTTAAATAATAATAATATTAAAAATAATATATTAATAATATTTTATTCACCGTTTAATTTTAATTTAAAATTAATATTATCCTATCTTCCGAGCCGCACCAAAGTCTTTACATGCCTGTCCTCTCCTGTGACAAATCATGATGTTCAAAGGCCGGTGAATTCAACGGTTTAGTGCTTGCCAGCTTTTGGCCCCAGAAAAGCAATCAATCCGGGTTAAACTGAGAGGAAAAGTCAAGAAAAATAACATGGCTTTGGGACTTTTGGGGCAGGTGAGAGGGAAGGGGATGAGAAAAGAAAGAGGGGAGGAAGGTTCCTACCTATTCTTTGCTGGGTCGGTTCATTTGGATTTTCAGAGGATTAGGAAAAAGTTTTAGATAGAATGGATTAGACTTCTCCACGATTTTCTTGTCTAAATATCTCCTATTAGCCTCATTTGGCAACACAATATATTTCAAACATTATGATATATTTTTATATATTTTATTTTTAAATGTCACTTAAACACAAAATTTTTTTTAATTTTAAAGTTTAATTTTTTTAATCATTACTTAATTATTAAAATTTTCTAAACTCTCAAATAAAGTACAAAAAGTAATACTACTTTTTTAAATTTTAAAATAAAAATAATATTAAATTATTATATTCAAATAATTTTATAATTTTTTGATTTAATTTTTTCTTTATCATTTTCAAAAACACAATAAAATATTTTAACACAAATTATTTCATTACTGTTAACATAGATAACGAGATATTTATCAAAAACGGGCCCTAGCTAAAAGATTAGTAGGAAATTTCAGTGGAGACTCGAGTCAATATGTATAATCTTTGGTATGCTGATGATTCGTTGTTGCCGTGTGGGACGGGATGCTGGGAGGGACAGTGTCCATATAATAGCAAAATTAAGGACACTACATATATGAGGCTAGGTAAGGCCTAAGAGAGCATCCAAGAGCCAGATGACATGGGGCTATATTTTTCCTTCTCCCGTTATATCATCCTGGTCTTAATTCTCTCTGCAGCAATCTTGGCCATGCAGCCTTATCAAATCAGTGCAGGTTTGAATCCTACCTCTAACTTATTTCCTGATCAATATATCATTAGTGTTAGTAATCTTGCTCTTAGAACAATTTCCATAAATTATATATATATATATAATGAATAGATCATCATCAAATGAATTAAAGAAATTCTATCTAGCCAAGACATTTCATATTTTAGAGAAAATTTGTGTTCCAAAAGTGATGCTCAGATTCTGTTGCTCTGCAGAAACAAAATCAGCTGTCTTGAGACTTGACATATATAAATGATTCAATATGAAATATATGGTCTGTCTTTGTTTGTACCTGGAGGAAAAAATAAAAAAAGACAAGAAAAGAGAGATGACAAATCAACACCCAATCAACTATTTAATAAAATAACAATTTTTAAAAAATAATTTTTATTTATAATTTAATTTGATGTGTTTAATTTTTTTTTAAAGTATTATTTTATAAAGAAGTTGTGAATTAGTTACCGATGGGTTGTTCATGATGTATCACTTCTCAAATTGAAGGGGCCAAATGTTGTCTTAATCAAAGCATCATACTGATAAATATATATATATATATATATACTGTATGCATTTTACAATTTGTGCACCAACACTTGTTTGATCAAGTATTTGCTAAATTTTGCAGATATTGAGGTAAGAAAACTAGCTACCAAGCCTTTTCCAAGTCCCCCTCCACCAATGGCAAACCTGGGGAAAAGCCCAAAACTACCAAGTCCAGTTCCTCGGGTTAAAGGTGCACCAAAACCAAGAAAACCTCCCGGTAGCCCTGTGGCGTAGAGATGATGAGTTTTCTACTTACAATATCTCTTAATTAGAAGACTGACAGAGTTTGATTAGCATATGTTTTTAAATAAGCAGGTGTGGAATGATGTAAGGATGTAAGATTTGGGTGTTTCTCGATGGTATGCATGAAATTTAGGCCACTCTGTGTAATGCATGTTATCTATTGAGAATGAAGTAGTGGAAGAGAGAAAATCAGAAAAAATATAGTGGTAATCGATCTACAAGTTCACCAAATTTTCATGGCTATATGAGTTTTCTGGGTTTTTATTTATTTATTTTCTTATTTTATGTTGTGTTTTTTATTTCTAATGTTATTTTAATTGGAAAAATGAAAATATGTTGATATGAGTAAGTGAAAACGTTTTGGGGCCGGGATGTTCTTTTGTTTTGTAGGTCAACAACGAAGATGTGAGAACTTTCTGGATGAGATATACAACTGCCAATGCATCTACGTTAGTTTAGCTACTATTTCCGCCATCCTATTAAAATATTAATTTCTCATTATTTCTCAAAACAAATAGATATTAAGGTTGTGTTTGGTTGTTGAACCAAACTAAACTTATCTTAAACTAATTATTAATGAGACTTACTGTGTAACGGTCAGATTTAATAATTCTAAGATCGGAATATTGATAATTCTTATTGGGCCTAAATTATATTTAATAGGTCATATTGGATAACTCACAAGCAATAAATTACTGATGTTGATTACGAGTTTTAATTAGGCTAAATAATTAAGTTAAATCTCATTTATTATATATTGAACGAGTTAGATTCATTTTAGAATTTTTAGATCGGCCATGGAAAATTTACTTCAATTTAAAATTATCACTGATTGAAGTCTCATACATAGTCTCAGTAACTGTCAATCATATATTAAATGAACAACTAGATCATGTTTTTAAATTCAAACCAGAGCTTTAAATACCGTGTTGTACCGACCGGCATTTACCGTGCCGGGTAGTGACCAATACAAGGAAGATATGTGTTTCGTACTTGGTCAAATACCGATCGTACCGGTGCGTTTCGGTCAATACTGGCCGATGTTCAGTGTACTGACCAAAATTAGTAGATTTTTGTATTTTCAATGTATTTTCGTAATTTTTACTTAAATTCTCACATCTGAAGACTATTTTTTTTTAACTTTTTGTAATTCCCTTTGCTCGAGGACTGAAAATCAAATCCCTACTCCCCATGGAGTTGAGTGATTTTTTATTTTAACAGTTGGATTGAGAATATAGAAGTATTATTGAGTTTTATAAATATGTGTTTTAACTTTTTAAGAGTTGCATTGATGTTATTTTGAAATATAATTTATACATATAAAATTAACTTATCTATATATAGACTATTCCGAAATGGTACCAGTACTAAAATATTTCATTTCAGTGCCTTAATCGAAACGGTATTCAAAACTTTGATTCAAACTCTCTTCTTGAATAACCACGACCGAGTCCAACTCGAACTCGAACTTGTCGGCACCCTCTCCCCAATCTCTCTATAAATATATTTCTTCCATGTGTTATTTGGAAAAAACTATAAACCTCCGTAAGTGCAGTGGCTGAACCGAAGATACCTAGTCGAGCACTGTGCATGTCCCATGTTCACCACGCCAATAGTCGACTGTCTCATTCATCTCACAACATCCCTCACGTTTTCTCTCTCCTTCTAGTTCACATGATCGATTTCATACCGAAAATATTGAAATAACACTGCAAGGTAAGTAGTTTGATCATAAATTAGGATTAACATACGTTAGCTAGTTATATATATTATTATTAAGGGCTGGTTTGGATAATGAGATAAGATGAGATAGTTTTAGATAAGTTGAATAAAATATTGTTAGAATATTATTTTTTAATATTATTATTATTTTGAGATTTGAAAAAGTTGAATTGTTTATTTTATTTTGTGTGAAAATTTGAGAAAGTTATAATGATGGGATGAGATGAGGTGAGATGGTTTATGGGTAACAATGTCAAAGGTATTTGGGTAAGCACTCATCTACCAAAAATTATTTTAGCCAACATTTTGATTACTCCAATGAGCTCCATTTTCATCTTCATTGGCTAAATTGCTAGCTACATGCTATACAGAAGATAAATGTTATTTATCATCTCCACACCACATACTAACATATAATTTATCAATTTTATCATTCCATTTAAACATACATATTTACACATCAATATATATGTTTAAATAGAATAATAAAAATAATAAATGACATATTAATGTGTTTAATGTGCTATTTAAGAAAAGATATGTAGAATTTTTCTATACAAAATGGGATACCAAAGCAGTTACATTGGGTTCCCAAATTAGGCTCCATAGCTAAATTTTAGTAAAACGCTTAGAACATTGTCGAAAAAACAGGCCCACATCCGGCCGGGTGCTTGACAACAGAAGTATGATATATTTGGTGAACTTCATATATGGGTTGTTACTTGTGAGGTTTCCCGTTGGAAATCAAATCAATTAAAAAACAAAAACATCCTGATATCATCTATAATCAGACATTTGATGATATTTTAAATTATTCAGATAATCACAAATGCGATTAGTAATGTTATATATACATATATATATATATAGCTGGGTTTGGAGTCGTCGTGGGTACTGGAGTTAATCTTTAATGGATTGGAAAGCATAGATTTTGGAGTACCAAACTTTGTTCTCCTTCTATGCGTAATACCAAAGCTGGAAAATGAACCACATTGTTTAAAAAGTACAATATATTACTTGAGTAATGCTATATATAATCATGGATTTTACAAGCGTGTCACACTTTTTTTAGAAAAGAGTGAGGTTTATCGTTAAAAAATTAATAATTTTTTTTTCATTTAGATTCCATATTTCCTCATTTTTTTAAAAGGAGTGTGCAACGCTTACTTAATTTTTTACTGCAAATATCATTTCTCATTTAGTTTATTGAAGAGTTGTTGATACTATGCTGAAACATTAGCTTCTACAAGAGTTCATTGATGTACAACATCTAAAATCTAGTTATATGTCGTTTTTAGAGTATGTGTTGGGTTGCCAAATTTGGTGCCCAATAAAAGTAGACGTCAAAACTGACTAGCATACTAATGTAGTCCCATATTGTTGGAGTTGTCTCACATTGGTTGTAGAAATGGCTGGTGGTCAATTTATGACTATGAGGGAAAATCTCAAATTTTGAGCTAGCTTTTGCAGTTGAGAGAGGCCCATGTTGGGATGTATGTGGAGACTAGTTTTGGAGTTTAAAATCAAGAAATAGAGTGCTTGCTCGACTTGCGTTCTAGCGAAGCTCAACCTGTGAGTTCACTCAATTTCGTGCGACAGTGAGCTCGAGCGAGACACAAACCCTAGTGTTCACTCGAGTACCGCTCGACACCCCGCTCGAGCCAATTTTGATTTGGCCGTTCACTTAATGCACACTAAACACGCCGCTCCATCGAAGAACGCAGTTTTTGCCAAATAAGGGTTTCTAGTGCCGTTTGCTATATAAATGTCATATTTGACTTGTTTTGTACGACTTACTACCTATTTTGAGAGAGAACAATTGTCAAGAGAGTGCATATTGTGTGAGAGAGCAAAAAGTCTAGAGATTGTGAGTTGAGATTGAGTGATTGTAATTTCCTCTGTTAACAAGATTTCTGCAGCTCTGTAAACCTAGGCAATTTGCCGAACCACATATATTGTTCGTCGTGCGCTTGATCGTGATTGCTTTTATTTTGTTTGCCATTGTTGGTGTGGGTGTGTTTTACAAAATAATTGGTATCAAGAGCCAAGGTCGGATATGAAGGAGTGATGGCTCGAGATCAAGCGAAAGCACCCGAGATCGAGAAGTTCGACGACACTGATTTTAGGTACTGGAAGATGCAGATCGATGGCTATTTCTATGGAAAGAAGCTAAAGAGCATGGATGATTCTGAGTGGACCTTGTGACAAGTTCTGGGGATTATTAGACTGATATTGTCCAGAACAATGGCACATAATGTCAGTAAGGAGAGCACCACGGTGGATCTCATGAAGACTTTGTCAGGTATGTAAGAAAAGCCGTCGGTTAGCAATAAAGTGCACTTGATGAATAAATTGTTCAATCTGAAGATGTCAGAGGGTATGTCTGTGGCCCAACACTTGAATGAATTCAATACGATCACAAATCAAGTGTCTTCTATAGAGATTGAGTTTGATGATGAGATCGAAACATTGATTATGTTGGCACCGTTGCCAAATAGTTGGGAGGCCATGAGGATGGTTGTGAGTAGTTCAGCTGGCAAGACGAAATTGAATGACGACGACAT
Source organism: Pterocarya stenoptera (assembly GCA_003123785.1). NCBI lineage: Eukaryota > Viridiplantae > Streptophyta > Magnoliopsida > Fagales > Juglandaceae > Pterocarya > Pterocarya stenoptera. The sequence goes on from QEOT01005040.1 coordinate 100,063, forward strand.
ACGTGGCATGGTCCTTGCTGAAGAGGTACGTAGGAGAGATGCATGTGAGTTCTCTAGTTCAGGATCAGCCCTAAATGTTGACAATCGAGGCAGAGGACATGACAAGTCAAGCTCCAAGAGCAGTGGAAAGAGCAAGACGAGATCTGGACAGTAGATTACGTGCTGGAATTGTGGCAAGCCGGGCCGGGCCACATTAAGAAAAATTGTAGGAATCAAGAAAGTGCTGAAGATGATGTGGTGAATGTAGCGGCAAAAGAAATTCATGATGCCTTACTTCCAGTGATGTGCATGGAAATACAAGAGTGCAAAAATAGAAGCTTGATCGTGTAAAACATGTGAGGAAACCAAAGGGAGTTAACTTTGTTATTCCTCATGAAAGCCTGGGAAAGTTGGCTGAGATTGCCAAAATCGATTCGAGACAAGATACTCCTGGTGTAGTGGAAGTTTTGAGTCTCCCAGTGAATGTGCTAACTAAGGACGATGTACGTGGAAGACTGAAGTCAAACTTGATTTCAGTGCATCTTCTGGCTTGAATATATAGAATATAATTAGGAATATCAAGGGTATTCAATCAAAACTCATTTCAGTTGCTGGCCATTGCACCACTGAGTGCCCACACTAATTCTTAGATCGGTGTATTTTCCTGATCCTCCAGTTGTCCCTGGAATGGTGGTTTTGACTAATATCCTCTAGGATTGGGTATATTTGCCATTATGGTGATAGAGATTCATTTGATATTGCATATATTACTATATAAGCATCTCCTTTTAATATTGACGGGCTTTTTCCCATATGATTTGCCATTTTAGTAGCAAGAAGAGTTGCTGATGCCTCTGCAAATGTGGGGTTGATGCTTAGGATCTTAGAGGTCCAGACTTCCACGATTCTTCCTTCTTAGTCTCGACAAATGGCTGACGCTATTGAGAAGGAGTCCCTAATTGCTGAATCGAATGAAAAACTCTAGCAATTTGATGATGGTTTGATCTAGATCTCTTTTTGGAAGTTTTGGTCTTCTTTTCCCATTCTTTTTTGTAGTCTTGGTAAGTGGTGTTGAGCCAGATCAAATCATTTTCGAGCATTGTGGATGTATGGTTATGAACCATATCATTTCTTTTCCTCCATATGAAATCCATAGCTATCACTGCAAAAAGCTGGAAATGGTGAGTTTCTGGTTCTGTCAGACCTAGCTTGGGGCCTGGATTTAGAATCAACTTTATCTAGTCATGTATGGTGGACAGGAGATGTACTTGACCATACTAAGTGCGAGCAAAGAGCTCAGCTTGGATAGATAGGCAAGAGATGTACTCGACTACCCTAAGTGCAAGCGCAAAGCATCGCTTGGGTGGGAGATGTACTCAATTGCATTAGTTGCGAATGCAAACTCGGTTTAGGCGAGTGATGTACTTGACCGCTTTAGGTGCGCGAGAGAGGTCAAGTAGTCAAGTGGCTTGTCCCGTTTGTTTGTATGTGGCATGGCAAATCTAGTGAGCTTTACTTGCGCGAGAGTTGGGCAGTCAAGAGATTGTCACTACCCATTGTTTACGGCGAGTCCAATGACTCGACTTCGAGTTCGTTTATATGAATGTTAATCTGATAGGTCGCATGATACTATTTATCGTTAGCAAGGAGTGTTTATTCTTTTGACGTTTTTGTTTTTGATAGCGTTAGGGGATTTTTGCCCCTTGATGTGAGTTGTTGTCGGTGTCTTTGTTTCGCTATTTAGAATTTGTTTGTAGTAACCTGCACAAAGTGGTCAGGGAGCCTGCCAACCTCGTGGGTCCAACTTAAGCTGTTATCGAGCCGATTGACTTGTTCTTAAAGGTAGCCGTGCAAGGTGGTTATGGAGATCGGAGGCTCGTACCTAAAGGTAATCCATCGGTAACTATTGTGGTGCGTGTGTAAACACTTTGTGTTTGTTGGAGAAGATATTGTGCTAGTATTGTTGTCTGAGTGAGAGAGATCGGGCAGTCAAGTGACTTGTCCCGTGGATTCGTCTCAAGGAAGGTTAGGTAGTCTGATGACCTATCCCGCTTCTCGATTCTTGTTGAGGTTTGAGTAAGGTAGGGCAGTTCGGAACCTTTCCCGCCTGTGGACTCCTCTCAACGAGGTCGGGTAGTCTGATGAACTATCCAGCTTGTTGACTCTCAGAAAGGTTTGAGTAAGGTCTGGCGGCCCAAGACCTTTCTCACCTAAGGATTCGTCTGGAGGGAGGTCGGGTAGTTTGATGACCTGTCTCGCATGTTGACTCTCGGCAAGTTCTGACTTGGCTTTTGTGTGAAAGAGGTGCTTAGCTGTGCTAAAAAAGACAAACCAAATAGCATAGATAATCCAAATCACACATGTGAGATTTGCAAACCTGAATCGCTTTGCTAGAGTGTGGTGAAGGTTTGAGGTGCGCCAGCAAGGCTTGCAGGCAGCCATGTTTTGGTGATGATGAAAATCTGAGTTCCCGTGACGCCAAGCAATTTATTCAGATAAAGACATATTAAGACGCATAAGTGGTGCTCGAGAGGGGCTATGTAGCCAGTGTTTTGCACCATAGGAACAAATTTTGTTAGTAAAAATGAAATTCACACAAATTTTGAGAGGGACAAACCGGGGTGTTCTAGCCGTTGCAGCCGATTTTTACTTGGCTAAAATTGCCTACTACTGGTTGTTGTTTCTTCTCTCTCTCTCTCTCTCTCTCTCTCTCTCTTTTTAACTTCATCTCTGAGTAAAGTTCACTGTGGTCATGTAAAGCACTATTGTCAAGCCAACTGTATCCGAGGAATTATGCGGTCGTTAACTGTCACTATGTGCAAGTAAGAAGCTTTGACCGTTGCATGGGACATGCAACACGTGGTTGAGCAACTTCTCCTTGGCTAAGCATCTTCTTGGAGCCGTGTGGGTCAAGATACTTTCTGAACATGGCTGAGGAACTTTAGTTGGTCAAGTTGAGGTTGGCGACTCTCTGTGGCTCGAAGTTGTGTTCGAGTGACTTGTGCTCTTTGACTAGGAGAGGTGGTGGTCGGTGGTGCATCTTGAATGGGCCATGCAACATGTGATAAGTTTTGAACTAAAGGGTTGTGAAGTTTTGTAAACTTTTCATTAAAATAATCAAAGTACATATGTGCTCTTTTATACAAGCCAAAAAAGAGGCAGGAAAAATAAGTTTAAAACTAATTAAGGAAACTAATATAACTTGGTTCACAACTAACTAACTATCAGAAGAATAATACTTCAAATACCCCCTATTAAGCTGGAGCATGAATGTTAATAATACCCAGCTTGGAGAGCAAGGTAGAAAACAATGGAAAACCAAGTGGTTTCGTGAAGCAATCAGCAAACTGGTTGTGAGAGTTGACATGAAAGAGTTTGATAGAACCATCTTGAATCTTGTCCCGAACAATCGATCTCTATATGTTTTGTACGTTCATGGAAGACTGGGTTAGTTGCAATATGGATGGCAGACTTGTTGTCACAATATAAAGCTACTGCACTTGAGTGATGAACTAGTAAATCCTGTAACAAAGATACAAGCCAAACTAATTCAAAAACTGTGTTAGCTAAAGCTCAATATTCAACCTCAGCTGATGATCTTGAAACCATGGATTGTTTCTTTGATTTCCAAGAGATAAGAAAGCTGCTAAGGAATATGCAAGAGCCTGAGATAGATCTTCTGGTGTCTTGACACCCTGCCCAATCAGAATCAGCAAAACCAGTGAGTTTTAAGTTTGAATTGGAAGGAAAAAAGAGGCCTTGACCAGGTGAGTCTTTGATGTATTGAAGGACTCTATGAGCAACATGTAAATGAGTTAGCCGAGGAGAGTCCATGAACTGACTTAATTTGTGAACTGCAAAGGTAAGATCTGGTCTGGTAATGGTGAGGTAGAGTAACCTGCCAACCAATCTTCAGTATTTGGGATCTTCAAGAAGAACACCATCAGATCTGGATAGCTTTAGATGTTTTCCCATAGGTGTTTTAACTGGTTTAGAACCAATGAAACCAGTATCTAATAATATGTCTAAGGCATATTTTCTCTGGGATAGAGAAATTTCAGATGTATTCCTTGCTACTTCGAGGCCCAAAAAATACTTCAAAGATCCAAGATCCTTAAGTTTAAACTTTTGATCAAGGAAGGCTTTGAAAGTATTAACAAAAGTCATATCATTACTGGCAATAAGTACGTCATCGACATACACTAACAGAGCCATGAAGCTAGTGCCTGAGTCTTTGTAAAAAGGGAGTAATCTGTCTTAGATTGCAGAAACCCAAGAGAAATGATTATAGAGGAAAATTTAGCAAACCACTGCCTAGAAGCTTGCTTCAATCCATATAAAGACTTATTCAAGTGACAGACCCTCTTATCATTTTTATCACCAAAACCATGGGGTAAAGTCATTTACACTTCTTCCAACAATTCTCCATGAAGAAAGGCATTGTTGACATCTAATTGAATAAGATGCCAACCCTTAATTGCTGCTATGGAGAGAAAACACTTAACTGTCACCATCTTAGCAACTGGACAGAATGTATCAAAGTAATCAACACCCTCTTGTTGTGTAAACCCCTAAGCAACTAATTGAGCCTTATACCTCTCAAGTGTTCCATCAGACCTAAACTTTACTTTATAGACCTATTTGCAACCAATTGTACTTTTACCAGGGGGAAGAGTAGTTAAAGTCCATGTTTTGTTAGTTTCTAATGCTGTGATTTCTTCAGGCAATTCTCCAATGAGGAATTTTGACAGCTTGATGGAAAAATTTAGGCTAAAAAATAGTAGAAAGAGCTATGACAAAAGCTTTGTGTTTGGATGACAATTGTGAATATGAAAGAGAACTAGAAAGAGGGTAAGGAGTACCTGAAACAGAAATAGAAACCTCATTGGAAGATGAAGAAGAGCAAGCCTTTGAAGATGCCATTTGGCAATGAAAATCATGCAAATATCCAGGTGGCTTGTGAGTTCAAGAAGATCTTCTAAGAGGAACAGGTGAAAGAGAAGAAAGAGATTGGTTCGAAGGAATATTTGAATTCTGAGCAGAAGCCAATTGGTCTGAAGATAAGGAAGATTCAAATGAAGGAATATGGGAGTGAGACTGATCAGAAATGGGTTAAGGAAGAACAACAGAAACAGGAGACTTAATAGAATTAATATTCTGAGATAAAGATTAGAAAGGAAAAATATGTTCATGGAACACAACATCTGGGGAAACAAAAACTGTATGAGCATCAAGATCATATAATTTGTAACCTTTAATAGCAAGTGGATAGCCAAGAAATATGCATCTTCTAGCTTGAGGATCAAATTTTGATCTGTTATGAGCTAATGTAGAAGCATAACAAAGGGACCCAAATACTTTCAAATGACCATAAGAAGACAGCTTATGAAAAAGTAATTCATAGGGACTTTTATTGTTCAACAAAGAAGAAGGAATTCTGTTGATTAAGTACACAGCAGTAAGAATTGAATCTAACTAGAAATGTATAGGAAGATTGGATTGAAAAAGGAGAGCACGAGCAACATTTAATATGTGCTGGTGCTTCCTTTCAACCACTGAGTTCTGTTGAGGAGTGGCTACACAGGATAGTTGGTGGATTATGCCTTTACTAGAGAAGAAACTGTGCATGGCAAATTCACTACCATTATCAGTTCTAATGAATTTTATCTTTGAATTGAATTGAGTTTCAACCATGGCAACAAAGTGTTGTAACAAGACCCAAGTATCAGATTTAGATTTTAACAAATAAATCCAAGTGCTGCGAGAAAAGTCATCAACTATGGTCAAAAAATATTTGAAACCTTCCAAGGAATGAGATTGAAATGGCTCCCAAATATCACAATGTATGAGCTCAAAAGAACAAGTAGATTTAGTCTGACTTTGGAAGGAAATGGTAACCTCTTGTGCTTAGCAAGAGGGCAAACATCACAAACGTTTGAATTATTAACAGAAAAATCTGAAACAATCGAGGACAACAATTGCATTCTAGAAAGAGATGGATGTCCCAATCTCTTATGCCAAATGTCAAAAGTAGGATGACTAGACCGTAAAGCAAAAATAGAAACAAAATTAGAAGACACATCTGTTGAGCATTTCACAGGTGAATCTGGTTTTTGCAGCAAGTAGAGTCCTTCTTTGGCTTTACCCTTTCCAATCATTCTCCAATGGATGAGGTCCTGTATGAAGCAAGTGTCATGAAAAAATGTTATAGAACAAGAAGATTTAGTAAGCTTACTTACAGAGAGCATATTGAAATGAAAGGAAGGAATAAACAGCGCATTGTGTAAAACAAGCTGAGAAGACAAATGGACAGATCCAACATGTGTAACTGGTACAGAAATACCATTTGGTAATTTAACAAATGAATCATATGTACGGGTTGAAAGGATTTGAAGAGAGACATAGAATGAATCATGTGGTCCGTGGCACCAGTATCGATGATCCATTGATCATGAGGTAGGGAAGTGAGATGTGCTATGTTGAGAGAAAAAACAGAAGGTGAAGGAGAGATGGAACACTTACCAGAAAGCTGATCAAATGGAGATGTTACCAGATTTGCTATTTGTGGTGAAGGAGCTGATGGTTCAGAATGAAGGAGTGCCAAGAGTTGTTGGCATTGCTCTTGAGTAAGAGGCATCGAAGGATTGGATGCAACATGATTAGCAGAGTGGGCAAGAGGTAGAGAATTGGATGTAGAATTGGAATATCTACCTTTTGATCGATATCCAAGAGGATATCCATGCAACTTAAAACATTTCTCCACAGTGTGCCCTAGAATAGAACAATGAGAGCAAATAGGTCCCTGCGAGTAGAAGGTTTGGCCATAGGAACAGGTTTAGTAGAGGAAGAAAAAGCAGCAGAAGGTATGCTTGGGACCAAAACAAATCCAATATCACGCTGTCGTTCACTACAAAAAAATTAGGAATTGCCGGCACTAATATTATCGGCAGTTGTTTATACGCTGGTAAAATTATGGTATTGCCGGCACTTATATTATCGGCAGTTGTTTATACGCCGGTAAAATTATGGTATTGCAGGTGCTTAATTTTTATGCCGCTAAATATTTGAATTTACCGGCGTTTATATTGTTACGCCGGTAATAATATATAGATTTGGCAGCGTTTTAAAAAATGCTGGAAATATATTTATTATACGCTGGTAATAGATATATAGCTTTGGCGGCGTTTTGTTAAATGCCGGCATTTGTTCAATTTTATGCCGGTAAATTATTGAGTTTTCCACCGTTTATTTTATTTAAAAAAAACGCCTACAATTGATAACTTTTACGCCGGTAAATTAGTAATTTAGCGGCATTTATATTATTACGCCGGTAATAATATATAGCTTTGGCGGCATTTAAAAAAATGCTGAAAATTGATCAATTTTACGCTGGTAATTAAAAAAAATTAAAAAACTTATTTAAATAATACGAAGAAAAAAATACTAATAAATTAGTTATTGCCACGTACAAAACATTTTTTCAAGACCCAGGTGGATTATTTTTTTAACTCATTGAAAACATAATTAATGATAATACTATATATTATAATGATATAGCCAAATGCATGTTCATCTTACGTGTATCCTTGGTTTTAAAAATTGCTATCACTAATGTTTTGAGTCAAGATATTTGAATTTGTGTAGAATTACATCGAGTTGAAACTCAAAACTGTTATTATAGAGTTGGACATGAGAACAACTCAAAACTGTATCTTTCTCATTTCTTATCTCTTTCCTCTCTTTTTTCCCCTTCTCTTCCTTTCTTTTTCTCTTTTCCCCTGTTTTCCATTGCTATCCTTAAAGTGATCAATTTGGTCTCAAAGCAAGTTGATACTTTTTGAAAAGAAAAAAAAAAAAAAAAAGATGTCCAAGTTGGTCCATTGATTTCCATTAGATGATGACTTTGTTGTAAAAAGATAGAAGAATATCCCACAAAGATACAACTTTAAATTTTCAAAGTTGTTTAAAATTAATGAATTATAATATCATATTGTAATATCATATTTTTATCATGGCCTGTTAGGTCATGAGACCACTCCATCGGCTACAATTATAATATCATATTTTTATCTTTTTAATTATTAGCTTTAATGAATTATTTACAGATGAAAAAAGACAAATTTTCTAGATAAAAGATGATTTGGCATATATCCTAACCTTAAAATTCTACTATCTCTTTGAATTCCATTTATGCACAAATGGATGACATGACCTAATAAGAGCAAAGCTATTTTTTCAAAAATTATAGATAATAGAAATAATAACTTAAAATCTCTGTACATGATCTAGACCACTATCATGCCTCTCTAAACCAAGTCACGTCCTGCAACTGTACTTTCATAAATATTTTAGCCTGGAATGATTTTAAAACATAAAACAAACTAAAATGAGTAAAAGACTCAGTAAAAAACTCATCATAATATAAATATACTTAACATAAATTTTTTTTATAAAATATTTCATGCTGAGAACTAAAATCATAATTGTTCATAAATATGTTGATGACATGCATGACTTGGATATATTTTTGGTATATAAACCAAATGTGTTAAAAGAAAAGATAGAATGAAATTTCTTAGTTGGCAACTTCCTTAAAAGTGGCATCTAATTAGGTCTTTGTTACCAATCTTCCAAATGTTAGATCTTTCCCTTGATTTAATTTCCTGACAAATGTCTCTGAAGTGGGTGAGAAAAAGAAGAGAAACTTGTCGGCAACTTCTTGGCAACAACCTGCATATATATAGATGTTGGAGCAGGTCCACGTACAATGATATACTTTCGTTTAGTGACTTCCAATAATGCTCTTTTATCGTGATCAACTCGATCCGAAAGCAAATTAGTGGTCGGAAGAAGGCTGTTGAGGAAATCAATAAATTAATTAAGAGGAAATCAATAGTAGGTCCATAAAAGATTCAATGGCTTTTTCTTAGTTATCAACCCAATAAAATTCCATAATCCACCAAAAAGAAGTATTGGGACTATGTGCCTAGTTAAAGTTCATACCCAACCTCAATAAGTTATAGCTTGTAGACTTGTCTAAAATGGCCCATTAAACTTAAATTAGACATAACAAAATCATTCATCCTTAACAGTATTGGATCGGGTCGTTATAGGCATTGACAAAGAGCTTTCTCAAAAAGAAATAAGGCATGGTCTGGACCCTGAATCATATATATTATCTAGAGCCTTATAAAGGTAACAAGTCTAGGTGCATTGTATAATGTATTCATATGAAGAACAAATCTGAACACCAAATTACAAACAGGATAACCCTCAAAATCTAGAATTCTTCACAATGTTTCCTGCTTCCACTTCCAAAGTTGTAGGACTTCTTCCTAGTTAACCTGAGTTTTTAATCGAGAAATAGAGTGACTGCATCAGAGGATCCCTATTTTACCATGTCTCATCCAGTTTTTACACCCACACAAGACAGCTATTATTGCTCAATCCCCAACCAACTTTCTAAATATTAACTTTGGCATGTTAATAACCCAGGGAACTATTGCTCATACTTACGAAAAAAACAACAAGTATGAAGAAGATGCTAAATGGAAGGAATTAGACCCCAAGTATCACTTTTCATGTCAGTTCACAGCCGACATAATTTCGATGAATGCTAGCCGATTTCATCATAACAAGCACATATCAAGAAATTGTCGGAAGGAAGACTTGTAAATAAATAATTATCTTGAATACAACCATGCAACAAACATCAACGGTAATTATGTCCAAAAATCAACATTTATCCAAAAATCTTAAGTTGATAAGAATAAGTAGATTTTATCATTTATATTTATTTAGCAGTCCCACTCACGTGTAGGCCGTCAAACTCGCCCTCAATGAATGAGTCTAGCACGTAAAAAATTTAATTAAATAAGTAAAACGTATTAAAATTTTTGCTCTGGTACCATGTAAAAGTACCACTCGTCTAAAAAAAAATTAAGCTTAAAAGAAGTGGTAGATTAATCATTTATATTTGTCTCAAAAATACTTGCATCCCTTTACACGGTTCCAAATTCAAGTCCTACTGTGTAAAACAAACGTCCAGATCTCCCAGTACCATAATTTTCTGTATAAACTCAAGACCTTTGAGATTTTCTTAGCGTGAGAGAATAGAAGTTGTCAGTAAAGATTGAGAAGACTTTTGAGAAGACTTTGGAACTCATAATAGCAAGAATGGTCGTTGGCAAAGAAGTTGTCGAGAAGTTTCTCTTTATCCCAACTAGCCATGTGCATCGGTGGGTCCTATGGTTTCATAATTCAATTGTGTACGTTCCATACTACACGGTTTCAAATTCAAGTCCTACTGCGTAAAACAAACGTCCAGATCTCACTACCATTAGGATTATTTTAATTAATTTTTTAGTTAATAATTAAGATATAAAAAGGAAATAATTAAATATCAAACTTTCAATTGCATCAATCCATTGATCAGGACCCACCCCAATAATATTGATGGATCAAGGGACAATGATGGCTTGGCTTAATAAGAGAATATATAATTAAATAACATGCACCCATCCACACGGTTTTGAACTTTAATTAATTTCCACCGATTTGGATTATTTTAATTAAATTCTAGTATCAACTTTAGACTTTTGAGTTTGTAGACATTGGATACTTCTTTATCAACATGCATCTGTGCTAAAACAACTGTGAGTTTTTTTGCATCAGTTTTGGTCGAAAATAGTGCATAAAACGGTCGCAGTAGGCCAATTGTGACCATCTCTGCTTGTCACTGGCTCGCCCCTTAATTTTTGTCCAAATCACCACTTTTTCCAGCTATTCGTCTAGTGGCCACAATTAATCAACTTTTTCTGACCATCTAGTCTGTTCCAAATAATCTTCCATATGTTCGGAAATGCCACTAGTAAATCCCAATATTTTGGTCGAAAAAACAGTTTTATCTATAACAGTATTTTGCCGGAAGTTATATTTTCCTAAGAATGAGGTTACCACGATTCTACTGGTTGAAAAATTCTTTTATGGGTTAAAATCATTGGTTGGTAATGACTTTTTTCTACTGACCAATTGCCGCAACCATCCAATTAATAAACACCCAAAAGCTCAACTCATCATCTCAAATGTCACTGCCTCTTATTCATCCATGGGTCATATCTACATTAACAATGCTAGAATTTTTCCTGATAGGTAAATTAGGAGGGGTGCAACACGAGGCCGGGTCTTCCCACAAAGTCACCCATCCAAGTACTACACTCGTCCATGCATGCTTAATTGCAGAGTTATGATGGAATTCAGTGCATTAGTGCAATATGAACGCACCCGCCATAATTTACATAACACACAACTTTAAATATATAAATAAATCATAAGTACCGAGTTTCCTGCTTCCACTTCCACCGACCAATAGGCACTTTTGCACATCATCCCTTGCACAATTCTATTTTAAGCAAACTCAATCTGGACAGCCTAGCACATGTATTAACCGTAATGTCTGGTCCAAAGTTGTAGGACTTCTTCCTAGTTAACCTGAGTTTTTAATTGAGAAATAGAGTGATTGCATCAGAGGATCCCTATTCATGTACCATGTCTCATCCAGTTTTTACACCCACACAAGAGAGCTATTATTGCTAAATCCCCAACCAACTTTCAAATTAAAAATAATTCACAGTTTGTATGATACTATTCTAACATGCATACGAAAGGTTCTACAACCAAATGAGAGAATGCTGACGGCTGGATCAGACATGATGAGCCTTTAATTGAAAGCAAGTATATGAGCATCATGACAATAAAATAAAGAAACTCATGCATGCACATATTTAATACAAGAATTACCCCCGTCCCCTCATGACAATAAAATAAATTGATTGGAACAGAGAGATAAAGCAAAACAGGGGCCATCGAAAGACAACTATTACGAAAGCTGTACATAACATAATTTCTTCTAAATTTGAAGGTAGTTGTTTCTTGAAAAACGTTAGAGAAACTTCGAAGATCCAGTTTGGTATGGTCCAACTGCAAGAGACTCTTCTTTCTGATATTATGGCCATGCATGTCGACAGAGGAATCAATGTGATAAAGAATAAACTTCGCTGTAACAGAGTTCTTCTAATTCTTGATTATGTGGATGATTGGGGATAGTCGAAAGCTTTGGCCAGAAATCGTGATTGGTTTGGTTCCAAAGGTTGAACTTTATCAGCAACCAAACTGTGGATGGGGAGACGGATGAGCATGAGGAGATTGAATCAGAGCAATGAATGTATTGGATGAATAAAGTTGGGACTGTACTTCTGCCTTTTGCTCCAAAGGTTCAATTGGAGCAAATATTGCTCTGCTATCTGGGTCTTGTTCCATTCTTGGCACAAATTCATCACCAATGATAAATGATGTTGATGTTGGAAGTTCGAAGTAGAATTTGTGTGATTTGGAAATTCAAAAGGCTGCAACTTCCACTTTGAACACCATTGAGTTTCAAGGTTTATAGGGAATTTTAAATTAATGGGATGTTTCTGTCTCTTTTTTATATCTCTCTTTTATGCATATGTATGATTTGGTTTATTGGTTACTTTAGGTGGCATTATATTTTCTGGAAATAGGGTTCCAGACTGGTTTAGCCATTGCAAAGAGACCTCAAAAAGTAATTCATTTGAAATTAATGGGATGCTAGTTGTGTTCGAATGAGATTAGAGGAATCGCCATATGTGTGGTTAGTCATGATCTTTGGGAAAAATAACCACACTGGTATTGGAAAGGAAAGAGATTCTTGGATTTCAACATTTGGGTGGATACATAAGATTATGAGGATTCTTTTCTATTTTTGGAGAAATCAAACCAGGTATCGAGTATAGGAATTGAGTGCTCAGAATATTTTTGTTCTTTTTTAATTAAATAAACTTGCACCGTATGGGAATTTTAGACTTTGGATACTTCTTTCCCAATTTCATGATCATCTTTTTCAACAAGCATGAGTAAAGTCAATTGCTGTGGGACCAATTAGTTGATCATTTTAAATAACTTTTTACAACAACTAATGGAAATCACTGGACCAACTTGAACATCTGTTTTTCTTTTCAAAAAGTATCAACTTGTTTTGAGACCAAATTGATCACTTTAAGGACAGTAATGGAAAACAAGGGGAAAGAGAAAAAGAAAGGAGGAGAAGGGGAAAAAAAGAGAGGATAGAGAAAAGAAAAGAGAAAGAGGGAAAATGGCAAGCATCCTTGTTTATAGTTCTTAAGTGGACAGTTGTATATATATGGTTTATAGTAGTGTGGTAGGGATCGAATAGTGTAAAGGATTATACATATGGTAGGGATCTTTGGAGTTGGTGGAATTGGAAAGAATAAACTCTAAAGCTGGATGTGTGCCTGGAACAGAGGATATTTGGCAGACAAGAATAAACCAATCATCTCAAAGGACTGAGAAGAAACTGCAGAAATATAAAAGATGCATGCCTTGATAGAGAAATACCAACTTTATGGAGAGCTATTCCGCTGTATTGCTGATACAAAAGGAGCTTTTGTGCATCCAGCATTGTACGAGAATTTCGGTCTAACACTCTTGGAGGCAATGAGCCGCGGATTACCCATCTTTGCAACAGATCAGGGAGGCCCAGCAGAATTTATTGTTGAAGGAATCTCAGGCTTTCACATTGACCCCTATAATGGTGATGAATCGAGCCTCCCTCATGTTATTGGTAGTTTAGGAACTGGGATGCATTTTAATATTGATGGATCAAGGTGGATGGATTGGCTTAATAAGAGAATATATATAGTAAATAAATAATAAAGCTGCATGGAATTATTTTATTTCCAGAGAATATATATAGTAATTAAATAATAATAAGCTTTTCACTTTGTTCATTTACTTCTAGCCATTGGTTTGTCTCTTGAATTATGAATTTAAGTGTTGTGCTAAACAATAGCGGCAAGCATTCTTGTTTATAGTTATTAAGTGGCAGTTGTATATATATATGGTATTGTACACCCTGTTTGGAACATGGTTTATAGTAGTGTGGGCCGTGGCAATGTAGAATTGACTTTCCTTTTCTGTAAAATGTTTTAATTTTGGAGGTGATTGAGATAAACTTATTCCGACATCCTATGATTTAAAGATAAAGGGTAACGTACGAGTCCAACATCAAAAGCCATTTTCAGATGGCGATAGAATAAACAGAATTATTAAAATTATGAATGCAATGAAACCATAACTTGTGATCCTACTCACGACTGCGTAATCACCATTCGTCCAAAAATCTTAAGTTGATAAGAATAAGAAGATTTTATCATTTATATTTATTTAGCACTTCCACTTACTTGTAGGCCATCAAACTCGCCCTCAATGAATGAGTCGAGCACGTAAAAAATTTAATTAAATAGGTAAAACGTAGAGTTAGAACTTAAACTCAAAATCTTTGCTTAATACCATATGAATGTACCACTCATCTAAAAAATTTAAGCTTAAAAAAAGTGGTAGATTAATCATTTATATTTGTCTAAAAAATACTTGCATCCCTCTACACGATTCCAAATTCAAGTCTTAATGTGTAAAACAAACGTCCAGATCTCACACCCATTAATTTTCTATATGAACTCAAGACCTTTGAGATTTTCTAGCGTGGGAGAATAGAAGTTGTCAGTAAAGATTGAGAAGACTTTTGAACTCATAATAGCTAAGCATGGTTGTTGGCAAAGAAGTTGCTGAGAAGTTTCTCTTTATCCCACTTCTGAGATATTTATGGGAGAATTAAATTGGCGAAGCCCAACTAGCCATGCGCAGCGCTGGGTCCTATGGTTTCATAATTCCATTGTGTACGTTCCATACTACACTGTTTCAAATTCAAGTCCTACTGCGTAAAACAAAGGTCCATTGTTGTGGGACCAAATTGATCATTTGGGAGAATTTACACTCTTTCTATTTGGGGTACTTTTATCAATTTCCCGACATGGGAACAGCATCTGTGCTAAAACAAAGTAAAGTCGATTGCTGTGGGACCAAATTGATCATTTTATACAACTTTGAAGGTTGAAAGTTCTGCAGTTGTATGGTGATTAATTAGCTGCAGGCATGCATGGTCGACGTTGTTGCCGAGAAGTTTCTCCTTTCTCTGACCCACTTTGTCTCTATAATCATTTATTTGCCATAAGTACTGCAACTCTATAATTGGATCTCTTGCTAAATTGTAATCGCTCATACGTACTGAGAGCATGTCTTCTTCTTCTATGGCCTTTCAATCAGGAGCTTCTTCCTCTTCTTCATCCTCTTCATCTCCTTCCATCCATCCATGGAATCATGATGTATTCTTGAGCTTTAGAGGTGAAGATACTCGCAATAATTTTACTGCCCATCTATACCAAGCTTTGGAGCGAAAGGGAATCAATACTTACATAGACAACAATCTTGAAAGAGGGGAGGAGATTTCACCGGCACTTTGCAAAGCTATTGAAGAGTCGAGAATTGCGATCATTATACTCTCTCAAAACTATGCATCATCCACATGGTGCTTAGACGAGCTGATGAAGATCCTTGATTGTAATAAAACAAGGCAACAAATCATTCTTCCTGTGTTTTACAACGTAGATCCATCAGAAGTACGACATCAAAGAAAGAGTTTTGGTGAATCATTTGCAAAACATCAACATAGGTTTAATGATGACATGAAGGTGCGGAGGTGGAAGGAAACACTCGAAGAGGTGGCCAACTTGTCCGGGTTTCATTTAGGGAACAGGTACTGCTTAATTCTAATAATCATCATGTGACTTTAGAACTAAACTCTTTTTTTTTTTTTTTGCAGTAGATGATGATGAAATAGTGTCACCTTATATATATATATATTAGAAATTTCACTATATTTATTTGTATGTTATGTTACTATCTCTTTTCATTTGAAGAGTCCATCTCATTGATTGTTTCTTATGATCTTTTGTATTGGTAGGAACGAATCTGAATTCATCAACGAAATTGTTGAAGTGGTTTTGAGAATAGTAAATCGTATAAACTTGAGCGTTCCCAAGTATCCAGTTGGAATAGAGTCTCATATAAAACATATTAATTTGCTTCTAAGTATTGGGATGAATGACATACACATGATAGGGATCCTTGGAGTTGGTGGAATTGGAAAGACAACCATCGCCAAAGCAATCTACAACTCAATTGGTCATCACTTTGAAGCTAGTTGTTTTCTTGCAAATATTCGAGAAACTTCAAATCGAGAGGGTGGTCTAATGCACCTGCAGGAGACACTTCTTTATGAGATCTTAGGAGACTCTAAGAATTTGAAAGTTGGTAGTGTTGATAGGGGAATCAATGTGATAAAGCATAGGCTTTGCTCTAAAAAGATTCTACTGATTCTTGACGATGTGGATAAGTTGGTCCAATTAGAAACTCTAGCTGGAGATCATGATTGGTTTGGTTTAGGAAGTAGAATCATCATAACAACAAGAGATCAAGATTTATTGACTAGTCATGAAGTTGATTCAACATACAAGATGAAAGTGTTGGATCACGACAAAGCTCTTCATCTCTTTAGTTTACATGCCTTCAAGAGAGAAATGCCTATTGATGATTATGCGGAACTAACAAAAGATGCAGTACGATATGCAGGGGGTCTTCCACTAGCTTTAACGGTTCTAGGTTCATATCTAAAAGGTAGAAGCATACATCAATGGCAAAGTGCGTTGGATAAGCTCAAGAGAATTCCTAACAAAGATATTCAAATGATACTTAGAACAAGTTATGATGGATTGGATGATAATGAGAAGGATATTTTCCTTGATATTGCTTGTTTCTTCAAAACAAACGATGTAGATTATGTCATCAAAGTATTAGATAGTTGTGGCTTCTTTCCAGCTGATGGTATTCCAAGGCTTATGGATAAGTGTCTTGTAAGTGTTGAGAGTGGAAAATTGAGGATGCATGACTTGCTACAAGATATGGGTAGAGAAATTGTTCGACAAGAATCACCTAAAGAACCTGGCAAACGTAGCAGGTTATGGTTTCATGAAGATGTTCGTTCTGTACTAGAAGAAAATACAGTAAGAGAGAGAATGAAGAAAAAAAGAAATTTTACTTTTTTTATGAGCGTCT
This sequence comes from Pterocarya stenoptera, assembly GCA_003123785.1. Lineage (NCBI taxonomy): Eukaryota > Viridiplantae > Streptophyta > Magnoliopsida > Fagales > Juglandaceae > Pterocarya > Pterocarya stenoptera. The sequence continues at coordinate 117,091 of QEOT01005040.1, forward strand.
TCCGTTTTTATTTATGAACAGTTTTCAATGATATGTGGATTTTGAAGAGACATTAATTTTTGATATTTTGAATGTGATTAATTGCTTTTGGAAGCTCAAATATTAGAAAAAATTACTCAATTTGGAAAATATTAGCAGAAAAGCAAGATATAAAGACATTCTAGATGTGAGTTAATTTGCTAATACATGTTGTATATGTTGTTGCACTAGGTAACAAACAAAATTGAAGGGATATTGATAGATTTGCCAGAACGAGACTTGATATGCTTAGGTTCCAAAGCATTCATGAAGATGAAAAGACTCAGAATATTTATAAATCACAATGCATGTTTATCTCGAGGGCCTAATTACCTTTCTAATGAGTTAAGCTTGCTTGATTTGGGTGAATGTCCTCTGCAATCTATGCCATCCAATTTTCATGGAAAAAAACTCATCGACTTTAGGATGCGGCATGGCCTCATAAAGGAATTAGGGGATGGATTCAAACCCAAGGTAAGTACACAATTATAATCATCAACAATTTTTTTTTCTTTGAATTATGTACTAAAGTCCATTATTAAACTTTTCCTCTTTTTCTTTTACAGAATTTGATGAGTATGACTTTCAATCATTGTGAATTCTTAAAAAGGATTCCGGATCTTTCAAGCACCCATAATTTGAAGGAATTGATTGCCACATACTGTACAAGATTAGTTGAGGTGCATGATTCCGTTGGATCTTTGGAAAATCTTTCTATGTTAGAGTTTGAAGGATGCTCTGAACTCCATATCCTTCCAAGAAGCCTCAATTTGAGATCCTTACGCCGGCTTCGTCTTGGTAATTGCTCAAGCCTTCGTTATCTTCCCGAAATCGAGTGTAAAATGGAATCTTTGATTGAATTGAGGCTAGGAGGCACCGCAATAGAAGAACTGCCTTTATCCATCGGGAACCTCGTTGGACTTGAGCATTTATATCTATGGGACTGCAAAAACCTTTTGCGTCTCCCAATTGCTTGCATTCAGTTGCAACATTTATGGGAGCTCTACATTGGTGGTTGTCCAAATATTGTAAAGAAGATGGGGAATGATGGGCTATCCCTTCTGGCTATTGAGTCTACAAAAATGGAAGAGGAGATATCATTACGTGAAGAACCATTCCATTAATTGGAAGAGGAGATATCGAGTCTTCAAATTAGTTGTTCCCATTCAGAATCAAATTTCTTTCCAATATCTAGTTTATTTACTGTGTTTAACTCCTCCGCCAATTTGCGTTGGTTACATCTATCAGGGATTGAAATTGTTAGCCTTCCCACGAGCATAAAAGAATTCGTTACACTAACTAAACTTTCATTAGAGAATTGTGAGAAACTTGAAGAAATACTAGAGCTTCCACCAAATATAAAAGATGTGAATGTTGACGGATGCAAGTCATTAGAGAGATTTCCTGAAATATCAAAAATATTGGAATTCAATGGAAGCCACATCAGTTCACTTGGACTAATTGAGTTGTCCGGTTGTGACAAGATGCATGAGAATATATGGAATGATAAAGTGCAAAATCCATTATTGTGGAAGGTATGTATGTATGTGTGATCTCATTTTTAATAGTATGCATGTATTGCTTAAATTAAATTGATGATGATATTTAACGTTTAACAGGGAGTCTATGAATATGATGCTCCTTTGTTTCCAGAAAATCAGATTCCAGAGTGGTTGAATTATGTTCATGAGTTTTTAAAAGATAATGATGATGGCAGACGGAGGAAAAAAGAAGAAGAGTGGGTAATAGATATTGAGGGGCCACACTATTTGGAGGAGATAAGCGGAATTGTATTATATGTCGTAATGCTTTTTAAAGATGCTGAAATCTGGCATCCTGGTACGCGTAATGCTAAGATAACCAGTAACAGCTCAAATCATGTCTGCTGTATTCATCAAGGGGTACAATTGGTTAATTGGTCCAGCTCAATGAAAAATAGGACTGGATATATTGTAAGGGTGGGGTACTTCAATTTACAATCTTTTGAACTAAAGGTTTTGGACAATTTGCGAGTTCAATTTGATTTCCAATTTTCTATCGAAGGGATGGCGCGGTTTTATAAAAGTTGCAGAGCCAAAGTGGTATACAAGAATGAAAGGAGAGCAAATAAAAAAAGAAAAATGGATGAAGAAAGTAAGTCGCCCCTGTTCCTTTGATTTTCAAGTAATATTTTTTTTCCCTTTCTTTTTTGATACCAAAAAAAAAAAATGTGCTGGTGTTGACATTATTGCTCTGTCTAGAATACACATACATTATATCCAGTTTTGTTTCTTGAATGAAAGGAGAGCCAAAAAAAAGCTTCACAATGTATCGCTACCAAAATATTGAAAAGCATTGAGACATTGCCCTGTTTTAGGCCCCAATAATAAAAACATAGCTTCATTTGGTATTCTTTTTTGCACTTCAAACTTGGTATTCTTCAAAGCCATATAATAGAAAAGCATTAAGAGAGAGTGAAAAATCATCCAGGTTTCCTGCGTGAAGATGGTTGTTTATGCGGAATCTTCAATTGTTGTTTTCTATTCCCCTGTTGTTTTCTGTTCCTTTGATTTTCAAATATGAGGTTTCTTTTCTATTTTTTGGAATTTTAGACTTTGGATACTTCTTTGTCAATTTCCAGACGTGGGAACAACATAAAATGATTTTCATGTGCTAAAACAGAGTAAAGTCAGTTGCTGTGGGACCAATTAATTGATCATTTTAAACAACTTTGAAAGTTTTAAAGTTGTATCTTTGTGGGATATTCTTCTGTCTTTTTACAACAAAGTCATCATCTAATGGAAATCAATGGACCAACTTGAACATCCTTTTTTTTTTTTTTTTCAAAAAGTATCAACCTGCTTTGAGACCAAATTGATCACTTTAAGGACAGCAATGGGCAAACTAAATGAACACATATATTGAATTGTGATTAAGCAGCAATGAATAAAATGGAATCTAATTTCTTTTCAATTTAGTTTTGAATTTCTTAGAATCTAATTTCTCTTCTTTTTTCCTGATCTGCAGAATTTTCAGAACCTGAAGTTTATGAGTTTTTCTGATTGTAAATTCCTAACAAAAATTCCTGATATCTCAAGGATCCCAAATTTAGAGGAATTGTATCTTCGTAATTGTGAAAGTTTAATTCAGGTTCATGATTCTGTTGGTTCCCATGATCATCTGACCTCTTTATCATTCTTCGGATGCTCTAGACTTAAAAGTTTTCAAAGAAACCTCAGGATGAGATCTCTAGAATCTCGTCCTTGAAGATTGTTCAAGCCTTCAAAGTTTTCCTGATATTGAGTGTGAGATGGGATGCTTAAGATTCATTAAATTCGACCAAGCTCCTATAAAAGAACTGCCTTCATCCATTGGGTATCTCACTGGCCTTCAGGATGTCTACATAAAAGGCTGCAAAAACCTTATGCATCTCCCAACTAACAATCTTGAGTAGCAGCATTTGTATCGAAATTTTTCCGGAACTTGTTAAGATTCCAAAGAAGGAGAAAGAGAAATGACGTTCCACGCCCTGTGTCAACCGAAGAAATTGAAATTTCATCAAATGAAGAACTGCTCTTAAGGCCACCACCTCCATTGCCAGCACTAGAATATTTGAATCTCAGCGATTGTGTCCTATCAAAGTCTGACTTCTTTACAGCATTTAATTTCTCATCCACTTTGGAAGCGTTGGAACTGTCAAGGAGTGATATTGTTATTCTTCCTGCAAGCATCAAAAGATTTGTTGGATTGAGGTGCCTTATGTTGTTGGATTGCTAGCAACTTGAACAAATTCTAGAACTTCTACCAAATATAGAAGAGGTGTTTGCCAGTGGATGTATTTCATTGGAAACCTTTCCAGAAGTATCAAAAAAATTTGAGTTCAATACAAGCACCTTACCATCGCTACATTGGATTGACTTGTCTGCACGCAATAAAATGCTTGTGAATATCAGGAATCATGTCACAAATACTTCATTGGTTGAGGTGTGTCTCTCTCTCTCTCTCTCTCTCTAATACGTATTTGTGTATGTCAGTAATGTTTATGGGTTGTATTATTGAAACTTATAATGATATTCATTCAACAGGGACAACTTGAGGAGGCACTATCAGGTGGCATTATATTTCCTGGGAATAGGATTCTAGACTGGTTTAGCCATTGCAAGGAGGTTTCAAACAGTGAAAATACAAATCAATGGACCCTTGTATTTGGATCAGGTCAAAGGAATTGCTTTGTGTGCTGTTATTGGACCCATTATTGGGATCACCCCAGATACACCCCCTCCTGATATTATTGGGAGAAAGAACTTGGCTAGAGTACTCCATTCGGGAATCTTTTAACCAAAAGGAGAATAGTTTGCGAGTTGAGTTTTATTGTGAATCAAAGACGGTGTTCTCAGAATAGATTGAATCGGAGTAATGAATGTATGGAATGAATGCAGCATTTGAGCCTTACCACCCACTATTGATGCTGCAATGACACTGAGCTCCATCCAGCATTTGACTGAGAACAAGTTTATTTTTTGGAGAAAGCAAACTAGGCATCGAGAATACAAATTGAGTACTCAATATATAGAGCCAAAATTCGGTATTTTATGTGACCACTAATTATTAAAAATAATTTAACATTTTATTATATTTTATTTTTTATGGTAAGTCAAGTAGCACCCATATATACCGTTTTGAGCTTTAGTACTTGTGCTAAGTTTGAATGTGACATGCAATGCTAGTATATGTATGGTTTTGGTCTTGGTTTATTGTTTGAGTTTTGCAGCATTTGCGTAATCTGGCAAAGGCAAGTAAATCTTAGATATCAAGCTAGTGGCTTTACTCTGCAAGACCTCTTTTTCATTATTTTTGCTAATGATATGGTCACTTTGTATATAATTCTGGCTATTGAGTCTATATGGTAAATTCCTTTCAATTTTTTTTTTTCTTTTTGTCTTTTTTAACCGAATGTGGCAACTATAACTTCAAAATTGGTGTTCTTCTGACTGTGCGGTTAAGGAATGAAAAATGTGATGTCTTATTTGCTTTGAGTTGGGAAGGAAAGTGGGCTGTTTGAAGTAGATGATATAGAGGCTTTGACTTCTTTAAGGGGACTTTAAAAGATCTTGACTTTAGGTTTCTCAAGTTTGCTATTAGAAGGGGATTCATTGTCAATTATTGGGGCTATTGGTTCTAAAGATCCTAATTTTTCAAGCCAAGAGAATCTGATTTCTGAAATTCAAAGTCTCATTTATCGGTTTGTAGTATATGATGTAATTCATGTTGGTAGCCAAGAAAATGAAGCAGCTCATTTACTTGCAAGACACGCTCTCTTTGTGGATGATACTATTCAATGGTGTCTGGTATTAACGTTGTTATTGGTTCTATTAATATGAATGCCAATGGTTCATTTAAAAAACAAAAAAACTGGTATTCTTCAAAATTTGCTAGCTTATCTTGTTAAACATTTATAATTCTCGTATTGCTGGGGCATCCTAAGCACCATCGATTTGGCATAATCTTTGTGGGAAACAGGATTCCAGATTCAATTCTGTCAGTTCAGATCATGAAATGTGTTCAGAACATGTCTGGCTGGACTACTTTGTTGGAGAATCTTTGAAGATATAGGGAGGCAACCTCCATGTAAAACTTTTTTGCACTTCAAAATCGGTATTCTTCAAAGTTTTCAGAATCCATATGATACAAAAGCATGGAGAGAGAGTGAAAAATCATCCAGGTGTGCTGCGTGAAGATGAATATTTTGGTGGAATCTTCAATTTTTGTTTTCTGTTCCCCTGTTTTATCAGCAACCAAATTGTGGATGGGGAGACGGATGAGCATGAGGAGATTGAATTAGAGCAATGAAAGTATAGGATGAATAAAGTTGGGACTGTACTTTTGCCTTTTGCTCCGAAGGTTGAACTGTACTAGTTTTTAGGTAAATATTGCTCTGCTATCAGGGTCTTTTTAGTGAGGTTCAATAATAAAGCAGTTCGTTTGTTTAAAAAAAAATGATCATCTTTTTCAACAAGCATCTGTGCTAAAAAGAGTAAAGTCAATTGCTGTGGGACCAATTAATTGATCATTTTAAACAACTTTGAATGTTAAAAGTTCTATCTTTGTGAGATATTCTTCTGTCTTTTTACATCAAAGTCATCATCTAATGAAAATAAATGGACCAAATTGAACATCTTCTTCTTCTTTTTTTTCAAAAAGAATCAACTTGCTTTGAGACCAAATTGATTACTTTAAGGACAGCAATGGGCCAACGAAATGAACACATACATTGAATTATGATTAAGCAGCAATTAATAAAATGAAAATAACTAATATCCCTACTCATTTCAACCAGGTAAGCTGCATCAATCCACTCAGGCCCCAGCAGAAATAAATGCTCCCATTATATTCACACTACCTCTTTTCCACGACCTGTTGTCTCACTAGATTTCCATGAGATTTCATACACTACCTTCTGATGATCTTTTGTTTTACCACTTCGTGTTACCAACATCATGCATTAGAGAATCGGTAGTACTGCTGAGTTGTAATCAGGCTTAATTACGTGCATACTCTCCCTCTAATATGTATTTGTGTATGCCATTAATGTTTATGGGTTGTATTACTGAAAGTTATAATAATATTCATTCAACAGGGACAACTTGAGGAGGCACTTTTAGGTGGAATTATATTTCCAGGGAATAGGATTCCAGACTTGTTTAGCTATCGCAAGGAGCTTTCAAACAGTGAATCTTGTGAAATACAAATTAATGGACCCTTGGATCTAGATCAGATCAAAGGAGTTGCTTTGTGTGCTGTTATTGGATTATTAGGATCACTCCAGATACACCCCCTCCTGATATTAGTGCTAAGATCATTGGCAATGGAGTCCAAAGATTCCTTAGAGAAAGAACAATTTATTCAATGGATCATGTATGGCTAGAGTACTCCATGCTGGAATCTTTTAACCAAAAGGAGAACAGTTTGCGACTTGAGTTTTATTGTGAATCAAAGACGGTGTTCTTTAAAAGTTGTGGGTTGCATCTGATAAACAAGCTCGAAGAAAATGTGGAAGTTCATCCAAGTGTGCTCCTAATAATGTTGATGTCGAGATTGAAGATTCAATGGCCTCAATGGCTGGTATTCAAATTTCTAAGAGACTCCGTGATGGTGATGATTACAGCTTGAAATCCAATTGGTACCCACAACATAAGAGTGTAAAATCCCCTCGTGATACCGCTGATCATGGCAGTATAGAATGAAACTAATTTTGTCATAGAATTGCTAGTTGTTTTAAGAATGTCATTAAAGAGGATGAATAACTTTAGCCCCCTCATTATCTATGTTCAGATTGCCTAATAATTTTCGTATAACCCAACAATATTGACAAAGCTGCGGTCCAAACTACATCCTCTGTCAGCAACTGATATCATCTAATGGCAGAAGTTTGGAGGACAACTCTTTCTATAACAAATTCCTCCGCTATCAATAAAGAAATAAAGAGTAATGATTTATACAAATTTCGAACAGTCTCTTTGTAAAAAAAGTGAATCCTATCATAAAAAGTGTTAAAACAAATCTATTTTTTTCAACAGACTATTTTTTTACCAAAGATTTAAACGAGACTTATCTATTTGATATTTTATATTTAGAAATCAGTGTGCAAAACACACCCTCCATTTAATTAACATGATAAGACATCTGCTTTATAAAAGGTTCTTTGGGTGAGTTATTCCAAGACATCTGCTTTTTTGCTTTACAAAAGATGCTGTGTGTGATTTATTCCAATTAGTTTTCTTTGAAAGGAAGTTGCTGCGTTTTTTTATATATATTACTAAGTACAGGTGTGACCAAGTTGTTCCACGAGGACTACTTCAATGGCTTTCTATGGTGGCTCTTCCTCTTCCTCTTTCCCTACTTCTTCTTATTTAAGTCCACAGTGGACTTACGATGTATTCTTAAGCTTTAGAGGTGAAGATACCCGCAATAATTTTACTGCTCATCTACACAATGCTTTGCATCGAAAGGGTGTGATCACCTACATTGATGATAAGCTTAGAAGAGGAGAAGAAATTTCACAAGCACTTCTTAGAGCCATTGAAGAGTCAAGAATTTCAATAACTGTACTCTCCAAAAACTATGCATCATCCACTTGGTGCCTGGATGAGTTAACGAAGATTCTCGAGTGTAGAAAAACAAAACAGCAAATGGTTTTACCAGTATTTTATAACGTAGATCCATCGGAAGTATGACATCAGACAAAGAGTTTTGGAGAAGCATTGGCGAAACTTGAAGAAAGGTTCAAAGATAGTGCGAGAGTGCAGAGGTGGAAGGCATGCCTAAAAGAAGTGGCCAATTTGTCAAGGTGGCATTTAGAAGGGAACGGGTACTTCTAACCATTCTTGTCTCTCATACAAGAAATTTACATATTCTGTTCAATTTTACACCATACAATGCATGTTCCATCTTGGACTAGAGAGCAGGAAGTTAAAAAGAGATTAATTTGATTCAAATTCTGAGACAAATCCATCCTTCATCCTAGATCTGGGCGTGGAAGTTTCCTCTTCTCTTTTTTTTTCTGTCTTTTTTGTTTTAGTTTGTTGTTTTGCCTTTTATCTATTCACATTTTCTTGTGGAGGCATCAACAAAGTGAAGTTTAATAACGCATATAAGACTACCATTGTCATCTGTTATTGGAGAAAAGATGAAATTAGATCACTTTCTTATTTCTTTTCATTAGTGTTACTCATTTGATGTTTTGGCATTGGTAGGAATGAATCCAAATTTATTCAAGAAATTGCTCAAGCAGTCACAAGAATAGTAAATCGTACATACTTGAATGTTGCCAAGCATCCTATTGGAGTAGAATCTCGAGTACATGCCATCAATATGCTTCTAAGTGTCGGGATGAATGACATACGCATGATAGGAGTCTTTGGAGTTGGTGGAATTGGCAAGACAACAATTACCAAAGCAATCTATAACTTGAATGCTTATCAATTTGAAGATAGTTGTTTTCTTGCAAATGTAAGAGAAACTTCAAAGATGGAATGCGGTCTTGTCCAATTACAAGAGAAGCTTCTTTATGACATCTTAGGAGACTCAAGTTTGAAGGTTGACAATGTTGATAGAGGAATCAACATCATAAAAGAGAGGCTTTGCTGTAAAAGGATTCTTTTAGTTCTTGATGATGTAGATCAGTTGGCCCAGTTAGAAGCATTATCTGGAGAAAGTGGTTGGTTTGGTTTGGGAAGTAGAATCATCATAACAACAAGAGATAAACATTTACTAACCAAGCATAAAGTTGATTTAACATACAAGGTGAAGGAAATGGATCACAATGAAGCTCTTCAGCTCTTCAGTTGGCATGCCTTCAAAAAAGACAAGCCCATTGATGGGTTTTTACAACTCTCGGAGCATGCATTGCGTTGTGCTAGAGGCCTTCCATTGGCTTTAGTAGTGCTTGGCTCAGATCTATATGGTAGAAGTTCACATGAATGGAAAAGTGCATTAGATAAGTGCAAAAGGCTTCCTAACAAAAATATACACAACATACCTAGAATCAGTTATGATGATCTGGATGACAATGAGAAGGATATCTTTCTTGACATTGCATGTTTTTTCAAAGGTGAGGATGCAGATTATGTCGTTAAAATATTAGACAGTTGTGGGTTTTTCCCAGTTATTGGGATCAGAGTTCTTACAGATAAGTCTCTTGTAACTATTGAAGAGAATAACAAATTGGTGATGCATGACTTGATACAAGAAATGGGTAGAGAAATTGTTCGTCAAGAATCACCCAAAGAACCTGGCAGACATAGTAGGTTATGGTTTCATGAAGATGTTCGCTATATACTAGAAGAAAACACGGTAAGAGTTAGATAATAACTCCTCATAAAAAAAAGTTTAAAATTGTTTCCTTTCGACAAGAGAAGCTTACTAGGAAAATCTACTGGTTGTGTGTATATCTATAGACATTCATTCTTGTATATATATACTGCCATTTTGCAAGTAGTCTTACTCTGGTACATGCCAATAATAAAAACAATTTTCCCTTTGTGAAAATAGGAAAAGGAAAAGAAAAAACAAATACAAACCGTTTATGTTTCTATATATAAACAAAACAATAGTTCTAGCACATGATGAAAGGATGGAGAAGTTAAATGTTTTGATTTTGTTAGCTTTTATTTTGTCTTACTACGGAACAAACAAAATTGAAGGCATATTGGTGGAGTTGCCTGAACGAGACGCCAATGTCACGTGTTTTGTGTCTTCAATTAAAAACACAAAAAAGAAAATTGAAAGAAAAATGAGAAACTTGTTGGCAACTTCTTGTCACTCGGGAAATCAAGCACCAACTTTTCAGTTTCACTTCTCCATTTTCCCTCCTCTTCTTCTTCCCGTCGCTCCCCCTCATTTCTCTCTCTTTTTACTCATCTCTTTCCTCTCTTTTTTTCCCCTTCTCCTCCTTTCTTTTTCTCTTTTCCCCTGTTTTCCGTTCTCCTCCTTTCTCTCTTTTCTTTTCTCTTTCGCTTTTTCTAGCGTCAAAACATCTTTGGCCTTCTTTCTTTCTATTTTTAGATTGTCTTCTATGCCTCTTCCTTCCCTTCTTTCCTTTTTCTTTTTCTCTCCTTACTTAAAAGATACATATGCATTTTGTGATGACTTTCACACGTCTTGAATGAAAGAAAAAAAAAAACTTGCCAATGCAATATTTTTTTTAGCATATAAATTTAAGTTGAAGCAGACAACAGATGTCTTGGAATACGTACGTACGTCACCCACAGAACCTTAAAACAACCAGCAATTCTATTACAGAATTAGTGCCATTCTATACTGCCATTAGCAACATCATGAGTACTGCTGGGAGTGATTTTGATCCATTTAGTTGTGATTAATCGAGTGGCATATCCTCTAAATCTGAATTCTTGATGATCAAACTTGAAGAAGGCCTCTTCTGTACTGTTGTGGGTACCAATTGGATTCCAAGCTGTAATAATCACCATCACGGTGCCTCTTAGAAACTTGAATAGCATCCATTGAGGCCACTGAATCTTCAATCTCGACATCAACATTCTTAGGGAGCACACATGGATGAACTTTCAATTCAATCTCACAGGATTTCCATGAGCAGGTTGTGTCAAATCTAGTTGAAAGATTGATATTAGTTATTTCAATTTCCATTTTATTAATTGACCCATTGCTGCCCTTAAAGTGATCAATTTGGTCTCAAAGCAAGTTGATACTTTTTGAAAACGAAAAAAAGATGTTCAAGTTGGTCCATAGATTTCCATTAGATGATGACTTTGTTGTAAAAGACGGAAGAATATACCACAAAGATAGAACTTTAATTAAAATGATCAATTAATTGGTCCCACAACAACTTGCTTTACTCTGTTTTAGCACAGATGCTTGTTAAAAAAAAATTATCATGAAAATCATTCTGTGCTATTCCCACGTCTGGAAATTGATAAAGAAGTATAGTCTAAAATTCCCATACGGTGCAAGTTTATTTAATTAAAAAAGAACAAAAATATTATGAGTACTCAATTCCTATACTCGATACCTGGTTTGATTTCTCCAAAAATAGAAAAGAATCCTCATAATCTTATGTTGAAATCCAAGAATCTCTTTCCTTTCCAATACCAATGTGGTTATTTTTTACAAAGAACATGACTAATTAACCACATATGCTGATTCCTCTAATCTCATTCGAACACAGCTAGCATCCCAGTAATTTCAAATGAATTACTTTTTGAGGTCTCTTTGCAATGGCTAAACCAGTCTGGAACCCTATTTTTAGAAATCATATATAGGCATAAAAGAGAGACATAATAAAGAGACAGAAACATCCCATTAATTTAAAATGCCCTATAAACCTTGAAACTCAATGGTGTTCAAAGTGGAAGTTGCAACCTTTTGAATTTCCAAATCACACAAATTCTACTACGAACTTCCAACATCAACATCATTTATCATTGGTGATGAATTTGTGCCTAGATTGCGAAAACGCAGGAAAACTATAAAAGGGAACAAGACCCTGATAGTGATAGCAGAGCAATATTTACCTAAAAAGTAGTACAGTTCAACCTTTGGAACAAAAGGCAAAAGTAGAGTCCCAACTTTATTCATCCAATACATTCATTGCTCTGATTCAATCTCCTCATGCTCATCCGTCTCCCCCCATCCACAGTTTGGTTGCTGATAAAGTTCAACCTTTGGAACCAAACCAATCACGATTTCTGGCCAAAGCTTTCAACTGTCCCCAATTATCCATGAACTAGGACAGCTAGGACGGAGCATACATCCATGAATACAAGGAGGCAGGTTTCTAAACCACTATTTAAAATTAAAAAAGAAAAAAAGAGAATGTACTCAATTTTCTCAATTGATCTTGAAAGCAGGTGTACAGAGTATATATCACCCTCCATTTGATATGGTAAGACTTGATTTGATATAGAAAGAGTTGTCCTCCAAACTTCTGCCATTAGTTGATATCAGTTGCTGACAGAGAATGTAGGTTGGGGCTCAACTTTGTCAATATTGTTGGGTTATACGAAAATTATTATGTAATCTGAACATCGATAATGAGGGGGCTAAAGTTATTCATCCTCGTTAATGACATTCTCAAAACAACCAGCAATTCTATGACAAAATCAGCTTCATTCTATACTTCCATGATCATCACCATCACGGAGTCTAACGTTTTTCAAGAAACAACTACCTTCAAATTTATAAGAAATTATGTTATATACCGCTTTCGTAATAGTGGTCTTTCCAATTCCACCAACTTCAAAGATCCCTGCCATATGTATAATATGTATAATACCACTCCAATTGGATGATTGGCAACCTCAAAGTATGTTTGATTCATTATTTTTGAGTCCAACGGATAAATTCATATTCATTCCTATCAATTCAAAAGCGAACTAAGAATTATTAACGGTTAATCATGTATAATACAAGAGCTATTATGATCATTAGAACCATTACTAATCATGTGAATCTCTCTCTCAATTTTCGATGGCCCCTGTTTTGCTCTATCTCTTTGTTCCTATCAATTTATTTTATTGTCATGAGGGGATGGGGGTAATTCCGACTGGTGTGCAATTAAATATGCGCATGCATGAGTTTCTTTTTATTTTATTGTCATGACTCATGATGCTCATATACTTGCTTTCAATTGGTCTTTATTATTTATAATAGCCATATCTCAAACATTTTAAAGTTCCTACTGTTGTCCAATTAAAGGCTCATCATGTCTGATCCAGCCGTCAGCATTCTCTTATTTGGTTGTAGAACCTTTCGTATGCATGTTAGAAAGTTGGTTGGGGATTGAGCAATAATAGCTCTCTTGTGTGGGTGTAAAAACTGGATGAGACATGCAGGTAAAATAGGGATCCTCTGATGCAATCACTCTATTTCTCCATTAAAAACTTAGGTTAACTAAGAACAAGTCCTACAACTTTGGACCAGATATTTAATTATTTCCTTTTTATATCTAATTCATTATTTACTATTAATGAATTATTTACATCAATAAAAAATCCTTTCAAACAACATTATTGGCATGCCCAAAAAGATGTTGGAGCAGGTCCACGTACAATGATATACTTTTGTTTTGTGACTTCCAATGATGCTCTTTTAACGTTTGTGATCCATGCGGTGTTGCCGAAAGCAAATTAGTGAACTTTACAATGATAGACTTTTGTGACTTCCAATAATGCTCTTTTAACGTGATCGATTCCATCCGAAAGCAAATTAGGTTTAAGATTATCAGTATAGTAGTACTTTTTGTTCAAAACCGTGTTTGTGGGGTCAAGTAATTTACTTACTAAGCAAATAGTAAAGCACATCATAATTAACAACCTTCAAATTTGAGTTGCACATACCAAAATATAAATTGCTATTGATCTACAATAATGAGTCAATAACCAAAGGTAATCTAATTTAGTATGTGGAGGAACAAGGAGCTAATATGTTTACTGTCCCCTTTTTCTTGATATTTAGAAAGAGAGAGGAAAAAATAAAATTGAAGACAGATTGAGATAGAACAAATAAATAGATTCTAGTAGGTCTGTAAAAGATTCAATGGCTTTTTCTTATCATCTCATTATGTGGCATTAAAATGATAGGTTCACAAGTAAAACATAATATATAGTCTCTAATCATCTAATGATATATTATGGGATGATAAGAAAATAGATTATGCGTAACATTACTCTTAAAAAAAACGAAAGAATACAAGCTGGTCATGAGTGTTAGTATGCACCCAAGTAAATAATCAAACACACATATAATACATGGAGTAGAAATCATATATGTTTTGACATAAGCAGCATTGTATCTATCTCTCGCTTTAAACCTTAACATCCCAACAAAAATATTGACGCCGGACAGAATATCGATTATTCTGTAGGCTAGTTTCAACAGATGATTCACAGGAAAGAAAATGAGAGATTGCCCCAAAACACAGAGAAAAACGTCTCTGATGTCGATTCAAATTGTCAATAATCAAGAATGATCCAAATCAACCCACAAGCCGGGCTGTAATAGCTTAAAATTGACTGTATTGGAATTTTACCAAAAATAGCAAAATCCCAATAAGCATGCCAAAATTAAATACATAAACTAAGAAGTAATCTGCCAAAATTCTGGCCCAAATCGAGTTCAGAATCACTTCCAAAATAGTAAATGAAATATTACCATAAAAGGCAAAAAATAACTAAAAATAAGAAATTGGAGGGGAAAACAGTGGAATTTGGCCTCGAAAAAGATGCACACCGAGCATAGCTCGGTGCTCATGACGTGCGTGCCGAAAAGAGTTTTCCGAATTAGGGTCATATGCGCGATTCTGATACCTGTAGCCAAAGTTATGGCTAAAATACCGTAACGTGCCCCAAACTGCCCCAACTAAGGAAAGATCACGATTTCCTGCCTTCTTTGCGTTGATCTGCCACCTCTAGGTATTTCAGCGAAGTCAACGAGCAATCTGAAAGCTCAACATCATCTGACTCAGATCCTCCTGCATCAAATATAATGAAGGAGATAAGAGCCTCCTTTGGGAGGAGGGAAAACCAAATAATAAACCACTGACTCTATCACTCAACTAGCATTGCCAAACTTCAACATATATAATTGGAGGACGAAGTCACAATATAGATGAAGATAGATGTTCAAATATTGGACAAAGTCAACATATATAGAACAATTTCAGTGGGGACTACATATTATTGGTCCATAAACTTTCAAACTATAACCATTATATATAAGATACCTTATATCAACCCCAATGGTATATATTAACATAGAATATACATATATGGGTCGAGATACACACATACCACACATACATACAACCATACATACATATATATATATATTCAAATACGAACTCCTCTATAGGAAAAACTAAAGATATTTATTTTTTTTTATAGGTAAAGCACAATATAGCTGTAAACATTCATCTAATTACTCTAAGCATATATATTCAAGCTAAAGAGATTTATGGGTGGATACATTAGCTAAATATAGCAGTAAACATTCATCTAATAATTACTCTATAAGATGAAAATGTAAGAGTTGGATGGTTGTCTAATTAAACTGAAGAAATATCATGTAAAGGTTGGTAATTCCAGATATAGTATGCATTGAGGAGATGAGTAAGGGAAAGTTTAAATAACATTCTTGAGCAACTATGAAACACTTTGCATGAAAGCAAGAATGAATGAGTGCTGGGAAGCATATCAGGAAGAGTAAGGGAATGTTTACAATATGTGGGAAAGGGTGTTGGGGTGTTTGCATAAAAAAAATCTCGACCACCTAAAAGGTCTGAATGAAGTTAATAGCATCATCTTAATCGACCATTCATCCAGTACCAAATGGAGAGCCAATATTCTTTTGACTAAAGCTTCAAAACATATAAGCTTCTTATTTGTATTTGACCGTTAAAACATGCAATGCATTTGATTTCAACCATCAAGGATTCCAAAATAATGGAACAAGCTTTTTAACAAAAACTAAAAGTCATTTACACAACAAAATTTCTTTGAGCATGGTTAATATTAAAGGCATCGAACAAAAGGTTGATCAAAATCCATATTGGGTTGATCAACCTCATATTAACCAAAACCAGATAAAACCCACATACATGAACACTCAGATGTATATCACCCAAGACAACATTTGTCAAACCTCCCAAAACCCCCAAATTAATTATAAATCAGCATCTTTAAAGCACTACAATTTGTAGATAAAGCAATCAGCAAATTAGCATAAAAAACCAGCAAATCAGCATAAAAAACTTCCTAATGTAGATAAAGCACTGCAAATTGTAATAGATTCACAACCAATTTAAACAAGTGTCATTCGAATTTATATGTACAAAAAAAGCTAGATTCACAACCATTTACTAGATTCATAACCATGTAAATGACTTTACCTTTAACTTGCAAATGAACACTAAAAGCTAGCTAAATACAGATATACCCAAAACAGAGAGAGATAGATACAGAGTGAGGGAGAGAAATACCACAAATATTGTAAGGATACCAGACCGGCTTGCTTAAATAGGGACCGAGTGGAGGAGGTCGGCTGCGACGGTGGGGCACGATGGGGCAACCTAATCATGGAGGAAGAGAGACGGACTGAGTGAAAGTTATATATATATAGAGAGAGAGAGAGACAGATGGATGGTGAAAGATAACGAGAGACAGGGGAGACTTACCGGCGACGGCGTGTAGCAGATGGACAGTATCAGAAAGTGGCTTGACCCACACTAGTCCCTTGGCCACATGGAGTCTTGCTCCGCCACATGGCTATATATTATGTTTAGATTTTTGGTAGGCTTGGTTCTCTTTATTTCCTTTATAATAAAAGAAAAAACAGAGGAAGGAACAACGTAAATAATATCAAACTGATAATGTTGTAAATCTACTTTATAATAAATAAAAAATTACAATTTAATGTACCATAATAAACCACATCATTTTGTAAACTTTATTTTGTCAGATCATTTTGTGGTCTTATTATTTCTATTTATCGTCATAATAACACCTTTAATCATTATAGGATATCTATTATATATG
The DNA here is from genome assembly GCA_003123785.1 of Pterocarya stenoptera. Taxonomy (NCBI): domain Eukaryota; kingdom Viridiplantae; phylum Streptophyta; class Magnoliopsida; order Fagales; family Juglandaceae; genus Pterocarya; species Pterocarya stenoptera. Next base: position 134,157 of record QEOT01005040.1, read on the forward strand.
TATAATGCATTTAATTGAATAGTTTCATGAATAGCTTGCCAAACGAGGTCGAATCCAGGAGATCGAGTCTAATCTAATACCAACAATAACAAATCTCCATGGTGGATAAGAAGTTCTTTTACCATTATGCCCATTGAGAATTAGAGGATTCGACTCTTTCAGTACTCGAAGTTCTCACTTCTTTATCATGTAGATTAATACATCTTAACTATCATATATAATTAAATTAAGGTGCATATTGTTATTTTTAGAAGTTTGAGGGTTCAAATTAATTCGTATATAGCTCCTAAAAGAGAATGCATAGTATCCTTTTCCCTAAAAACTTGGTAATTTAAATCGCAAAATGAAAAATGGCCGATAGCAATTTGGCGAGAAAATTGTAATTTCGCAAAGTTTATGAACTAATCAGAATAATATATATATATATTTATATATCATTTTCAATCCTTTCAAGTGCTTGATCATAAATAACATGCATTGTACAGAAAAAAACACCTAACTATTACAATGATCCCCGGAAAAATAAATAGCATGTAGAAATTGAGTTCCCTCTTGTTGTTTTAATTGTGCATATACAAGGAATAGTAGTACTGCCACTAAGTCTTGTCATGACTTGTACCGGCATGGGCGGATTAGGACGGTGGTGGATTCGGGCACCTACCCTTGTTCAGAACCGGTGGCGGGGGAGCAATTGGTTTGATAAATGGGCGCCTAACCTTGTTCACAACCGGTGGCGGGGGAGGACTTGGTTTGGCTCTGCCAGCTAGTCTTCTTGCTTCCATATCTGCAAAAACCCAATATTTAAATGAACAACATGTACTTAATCCACATCTTTAAATTCAAGTTAGTAGATCAAGGAAAAGCTTAGAACAAATACCCACTAGGTTTTGCAACCAACTTCTGAATTACAACCTACTTTTTACAGTGTTTGCACAAAAGAATTAATAGAGAAAAGGATCATTAATCAAACCTGCTGAGATAGGATGTTACTTTCAAATTGCAGCATTATCTAATGCAAGTTAGAGGTAGGATTCAAACCTGCACTGATTTGATAGGGCTGCATGGCCAAGATTGCTGCAGAGAGTGATAATAACAGAATGATATAACGGGAGAAGGAATAGAGCCCCATGTCATCTGCTCTTGCTCTCTTAGGCCTTAATTACCTCAATATATATAGTACCAGCCAGTGTGTTGTGCATTGATTTTGACTCTCTCTCTCTCTCTCTCTCTCTCTCTCTCTCTCTCTCTCTCTCTCTCTATATATATATATTCACCTCTAGCTAGCTAGCTAGGTGGGTAAGGAGCCTATAATGCTTTGATAATATTTGTCAGAACTAATTGTTAAACACTATAGCAACTTGGCTTTAAAATAAAACTGGATGTAAAAATTTATAGTACTCTAATTAATCGTGTGGCCAAAGACTTGTAAAATATTAACATGTTGGCAATAATAATAAGTCCTTTGTATAAACAGGTAGAGGAGGACGGTTCAATTCATGATCCCAAAAAGGGGCCTAGCTACTTTTGTCTCATGCATGGTGGATCTAAGACACCACAAATTATGCAGTTCTAAAGTCAGTTACTTTTCTTAGAAGTCAACGTTTGCAAGAGTTGTATTATTCGGAAAGAGAACTGTTTGTATCAATGCACGTACATTAAAGAAATACAAGTGGATGAGGTAAATTAGGGTCCAAATAAAAACTATATTATATATATATACATTAATGAAATACAAGTGGATGAGGTAAATTAGGGTCCAAATAAAAACTATATTATATATGGAGACGCAATGCATAAAATGAAAATTAAAACAAAATGGCCATGCCAATGGATTTGGGTCCATGTTTCTTAGTCTAGCGAACGAGTAAATTAGGGTCCACCTCTCATGGCGGGCATTAACCATCCCAACATCATGAGCAATTAAGCCTTTGTCCACCCTGACGAGACACTAGTGCCTCTCCATGCAAGAACTTCGTGCGGGCAACCACCACTTTCACGTTATTAGAAGTATTATTCTTCTGATAGTTAGTTAGTTGTGAACCAAGTTATATTAGTTTTCTTAATTAGTAAACTTATTTTTCCCGCCTCTTTTTTGGCTTGTATAAAAGAGCACATATGTACTTTGATTATTTTAATGAAAATTTTACAGAACTTCACAACCCCTTAGTTCAAAACTTATCATGGTATCAGAAGAAAATTTTTCCGCATAAACATGGCTTCTTTGTCTTCGTCTAGTTCCTCCGTTTCATCTTCTTCTTTTGTTTCTGCAGATTCTTCCGATCCGTATTACCTTCATCATGGTGATAGTCCAGGCACATTACTTGTTACTCAACCCTTTACAGGTGACAATTACAATACCTGGTGTCGTTCCATGCTTATGGCCTTAACTGCCAAGAATAAAGTCTGTTTCATTGTTGGATCTGTTTCACCTCCTTCAAAAATTTCTCCATTGTTTCAATCATGGACTCGATGTAATAATATGGTACTTTCTTGGTTGCTTAATTCTCTTTCTAAAGAGATTGCTGCTAGTGACATTTATGTCGATTCTGCCATGGAGATGTGGTCTGATCTCAAAGAGAGGTTTTCTCAAGGCAATGGTCCTCAGATCTTCCAATTCGCATCTCTTACACAGGACGATCTTTCTGTTAGTTCCTATTTACTCAGATGAAAGGACTTTGGGATGAATTGATGAATTATCTTCCTCTACCTGTTTGTTCTTGTGGTGGATTACGTACCTTACAAGCTATGCATCAACAGGATTATGTCATGCATTTTTTGATGGGATTAAATGATTCCTATTCGCAAGTTAGAGGTCAGATCCTTCTTGTTGATCCTCTGCCTCCTATCAATAAAGTTTTCTCTCTGATTCTGCAAGAAGAACACTACAAAAAAAATAATTATTACCGGCGTTCGATAAGCGCCGGAACCTGTTCACAAAATGCCGCTAATTAATTAGTGGTGGTTTTTTGCAAGTGTAACCAGTCGCGGGTAATGGGTGGTAGCTATTTTCACATACCGGCGTTTGATACTTGAAAATCTCATTACCGGCGTTTATTTACAACTTAGCGGCATTTAATAAAACGCCACAAGTTTTTCTAATTTAACGGCATTTATCAAAACGCCGCCATTAATTCGTTGTCATCTCATTGCATATAATAGCGGCGTTATAATAAGCGTTATCGCTAGTACATGGCCGTCGCATTATATAAATTGGCGGCATTTTTTTAAACGCCGCTAATAGTACATTGGCGAGTCATTAAATATATTAACGGCGTTTATCTAAACGCCGTGACTAATATGCAGCCGGAATATAATATAAATTGGTGGCATTTATTTAAAAGCCACCAATATTACGGACATATTGACCACACGCACAATTTTTTAATCATTTCTTTGACCAGCTTCATTTTTTTAATCAGTTTTTTTAAAATTTTATTATTATTAATTTTTTTATTCCTTTAATCCTTTACTTTTTAGGATTCTTTTGCAGACAGCTTTCCCACATGCACAATAATTTCCCGCCCAGTTATTTTTTAATCTTTGAGTTAATCATCGTTCAGCTCTCACATGCACGATGATTTTCCTTTTTCTCTGGATTAATTATTATTCAACTCCCACATGCACGATGATTCCCCTTTTCCTCTCTGAATTAATCATTATTCAGCTCCCACATGCTCCCCCTGGTTAATGATCACTCAGCCCCCACATGCACAACAATTTCCCACTTGATTGATTGCACCACTGCCACTCAACTCGAGCCCAGCAAACGCAGCAAACGTACTGCATTGCCACTGCCATTGCCCAGCAAACGCCTTCTCCTCCTTATCCCATGAGACCACTCAGCTCCTCCGCACGGCTTACTGCACCACTGCCACTGCCACCATCGAGCCCAGCGCATCACCACTGCAATAGCCCAGCATACAAGACCACTCACGAGACCAGCTCATCCCACGAGACCACTCATCTCCTCCGCACGGCTCCTGCACCACCATCCCCCAAGCCTCACGTCACAGCATAAATAGAAGCCCACTTGGCCGTGCGCCACTACTCCACCGCCCAAAGCCTCCGAGAGTCCTCCTTTGTAAGCTAGAATCATCTCTGCTTTGGCACCCGAAAACAGAGCATGACCCATCTGTTTGGCATGACTCCTCCGCAAGCCGTCAGCTCCTCCATGCCATTACCACCTGCATTGAGATCATATCTGGACACTCGAAGCCACCCATGACCTTCGCACACCTCCTCTTTGTCTCTCGGTATGTTTCCTCCATCTCACTCCATCTCACTCACATTGAGCTCTCCCTCCATCTCACTCTCTCTCGCTCAACACTCTCTCTGTCTCTCTCATGCTCAGTCGTTCAGCTTGGCGGCATCTCCGCCGCAAACCAAAGCCTGCTCTTCAACTGCTCCAAGCTTTCCTCGATTGGTTTTACTCTGTTCGTAAGCCTCTCCAGCCACTTCCGACTTCTCTTGTTATTTTGTTCCATATTTATATTTTGTTCTATATTTATAGTTAACCTAATAGATGAGATGCACTATTACCATTAAACAGTTTATTCATTTTTAATGGGTTTATTGCACCTCATCTTTAGGTCTGAAAGTGTAAAACTTTAAGCCCTTTCTTTGTTTCCGTGTGCTCCCTTAGAGGCCTTGCACTTGATATGTTATATATATTTACTAAAACGCAAAGTTTTACACTGTATTTTTACATTAAGTCTAAACTTTAGTTTTGTAAGGTTTTTAATTTTATTTATTTAATACATATATTTGTATTAAATAAATAAAGATTTGAAATATATTACGTAGCAAATATATATATTTAAAGTATGAATTTTAGAAGTATATAGTATGCACGAAATTGTATTTTAAGCCTTTTAAAAAGAAACTAATTAAATCTTTTTGGTGTTTTAATTAAAAAAAATCTTTCTATTTTACTTTAATAATTTTGCTATAATTATGTTAATTAGAGAATTGTTTAATTTGGAAAAGTATTTTTATGGGCAATGTTGTAGATGGATATTGATGGATTTTGGAAGCAAGATATTTTAGAGTTATGAGATCTAGAGTTTTACATGATGAGGAGGAGAGTCCCTTGACGAGTGGCATTTCTTTTTGGAAAAGTTGGTGCATGCATGCATGGTGATGGTGTTTTACCTGAATCGGCGGTGTATGGGTATGTATCAGGGAGTCGTGTTCGCTTAAATAGAAAGAAAGTTCCTTTTGGAAGAGAAATTAATATGGTAACAAAAAATCAAAACCACGATTGACGATTAGAACATCTCTATTTCATAAAAAACGTAGAACGCTTTTAAAAAAGTACTTTTATATTCGTTGTTTTTCAGTTCAAGAAACAAAACTGAGGAAAATGCCTCAAATGCGTTCAGCCTTAAGAAAAATGCCTCAAATGTGTTCAACCTTAAGAAAAATACCTCAAATGCATTTGGCTATATGTAGCAATATTCCTGAAGAGAGTACGGGCTATATGTTAATTGGCTATATGTATGGACTATATGTTTGGCTATATGTATGGGAATTTGTTATTGCAAATTTGTTAGTTTGATATATACTACTTTCCCTTCAAAAACCTAATTCCTTTTTTGTGCATATACAGGTGAGCATACAGCATCTTCCATTAGTAGAAGATGTCACGTGTCTAGGCACGTATACTCAGTTGAATAGTTTTAATTAAAGGAAGTAAAGAATGTTTAAATAGATGATGATAATCAATGTATGCAGTATCAACATAGAATGAGGGACGCTGGGTCCCGATACTCATAAAGTCTGGAGCCCTGGCCCGACAGATTCTTAAAACGAGGTGTTTTTAATCTGGAGCCCTACCCTTAAATCCTATGTCATTGTCGGCTCTTTCCCTCCCGAGTTCTCTCTCTCAATTCAGAACATCTCTCTCATCAAAATGAATGATTCAGATTTTCCTTGTGGAGCTTGCAAATTCCTGAGAAGGAGATGTGGTAATGGATGCATTTTTGCTCCTTATTTCTGCCATAAATATGAAGATATCCATTTCTCCGCCATTCATAAAGTTTTTGGTGCAAGTAATGTTTCGAAGCTCCTTACTCGCATCTAGGTGAGTGATCGTCTTAAAGTGGTTGTCACAATCTGGTAAGCAGTGAACACTAGGCTTGAAGATCCTATATATGGCATTGTTTCATAGGTTTTTGCTCTTCAACAGCAGGTTTTCCCCCTTTGACTTTCTCTTTTTATATATAATGCTTGAAAGTACTCTAATTTGGGTTAACTCCTAATTAATCAATAGCATTGTGCTTTATTTTCTACAAGTTGTAAATCTACAAACTCAACTAGCATCTCTAAAGGAATTACAAGCAGTTCAAAATTTTCTCGATGGTTCTATCAATACAAACCCTAATGTAAAGTCTTGTCAAATTACCAATTACATGATGCCACAATTCAGTACAAACAATATCTGCAGTAATGACTCAACAATTCCATACGACGAGAATGTGTTCATGGAGAACTTTTTTGGGAATTACAGAAGTTCACTCAACCCTGAGAAAAATGCCTTAAATGCACACTATGAAGAGGCTTCGCATTTTGATTATGACCTTCAGCCAGTTGTGTTTGACTAAACTTGCAAATGTATTATTATTATTATTATTATTATTATTATGGTGTATGACCTTTAGTCCTTCGATGAATCATTATGTTTAATCGACCCTTTTGAATTTTTTTGCTTTAATCTAAATCATTGCACTTGAATTTTTCTACTTGAATTGCACTTGTATGACAGAGTCGTAAAACCAGGAACGCTGGGTCCCTCAAGCCCTGGGCCATGCTTTCGTGTCTCGACTATCATAGACGCCTCTGAGTCTCTATTTAAGAGATGCTTATCACCCTTCAACGACCATAGTCTCACAAATCAACCTTATCACTCTTGTGCTTCTACATTTCTCACAAACTCACATTTCTCACAAATGGCCGGCCAACAGTCTTCCAATATTGTTCCTGATTTGAATCAGGACCCATATATGCGACAATCATTAATCTTCAATCAGGATGCCATCAATGTCATGATAGGGGCAGATAACCATTTTTCAAGCAAGAGCGATGCGGAGGTGGTGGCAGGAGCGACAATACTGGGCGCTCAATATGCAGCTGCTGTTACTACCATGACCCGAAGGTTACAATTACGGGTGAGTGAGGTGGATATGCTTAAAAAACAAGTAACTGAATTGCAACAGAGGCTCACAAATAAACGAAGAAATAATAAAATATTAAAAAGAGAAAATAAGGAGTTAAAGACATCTGTGGACTGGTACGCTCAAAACATGCAACCATAAATCGTGGAGCTGGAGCGAAAAGGAGAACAAATAGAAAGCAAACATCAACAGTTAATGGCAGAGGTTTAACGCTTACAAGAAATATAGGGACAAATTACTGCATATCTTGTACACTATAAGCTGAAAATGGTGGGAAGATAACGGAAATCCACAGTGCTGTCGAGTTTATTGTATATAAGCATTCCCAGATGGGGAAGATAATTGAAGAAGACATTTCATTTGTAAATTTGTAATGGAAAAGTTTGAATATCTGGATGTTGATCAGTTTGGAACTAATGGTGGCATGCACACACGTTAATTCCCATATGAAAAGGTATGAGAATCTAATGGCAGGATGAGGATGGAATAAATAGCTTAATAAATTTATGGGAGCTTAGGTCAATAAGTGTTCTAATTTAAAAATGAGTCTTACATTTGTCCAAATGTAATTTTCTATTTATTTGGTATTAAATTATAGTGTCGTTTTAAGATATTCGATAAGATCAATTGCATCGTTGGCAGTCATTGATTAAAGAAGATGAATTAAAAATATTTTCTTACTAACTAGGTCATGTTAAATACTAGAGAATGTAACATAGTGATATGATTTTTATATATGTCTAATCTAACCTCGATGCACGTGTAAGCTCCTGCTGGGTCCCACCGTAAGACGCAAGCAGTACAATAAAATTAAAGTAATACGCGGGATGTAGAAAAATCTAGGCGGCAAAATTGGAGGGAAATCAATTTTTGCTAACTTTTTGAAATCTGTCACTTAGTGCGAAGTCGCTTCATGAAGTCAGTCCAACACGAAACCAGTCTTGATAAAGTTGAGAGTTGTTTTATCTTTAGAGAAATCTGCTTACCCATTTTAGCTTTTCAAGATGCAGCACATGTAGATGCCATTGGAGACTCACCTTTAAGCACTAAGAGATCCTAGTAGTAAGTATTTTTTTACGTGCTCGACTTTTGTCTTTTGTAGAAAAGTCCACTACTGATAGGTCACAACGATCTGAGAGAGGCCATAAGCCAAATTCCAAATATTTGGGATGAGCTAGGACGTGCAGGACCATTGCATGGTGCATGCAAAGTAGAAGGAAGATGGAATCTATATAGGAATGGACTGGGTCGTGGCTGTCCTACGTGCAGAAGGAAATGGTCATCAGTGGGTGCAAGTTTTATGCAACACATTTGTAGTTGCGAGTTTCACGTCGTTTTAGTTCAATTTGTTATCACTCTGTTTTATGCTCTGTTTTACGTGTTGAATTTCATTTGTTAAGTTGTTAACTTCCCTTTTATTCCAGTTGGATTGTAAAAGGCTTGCTTATTTAAGCAACCCATGCCTTCGTAATGAATCAAGTAATCATTGTTATCAAAACTTGTGGTACTTTTCTCACCTGAAGAGAAAGAAATTTACGTTAGCTTTAGTAATAAATTATTGGAACCTATCATTGGTATCAAAGCTAGGTTTGTAATGGGAACTAACAAGGAGCGCATTGAGCATTTGGAGTTTGGACTCAATGCAGTTCAAGAAGGACTACAGCGAATGGAGGAAGCTATCAATCAACTTTCAAACGTATTGATCGCGAATACAGAGAATCCCAACCACGGCAACCATCATCGAGAAGGCAAATATGGGGGTAGGCAGATCATCTCCTCCAAAATGGCGAAGCTAGAATTCCCACGATTTTCAGGAGATGACCTAACCGAATGGTTCAATCGGGGTGGGACAATTCTTTGAATACCAGGGAACGGCAAAGAACCAAAAGGTTCCCATGGCTGCTTACTACCTTGAAGGGGAGGCCAACCAATGGTGGCAGTGGCTTTGCAGGACATTACAAGAAGAAAGGCAGGTGATTTCATGGGAAAAATTCGAAGAGGAATTATGGGCTCGCTTCGGACCATCAGGATGTGAAGACTTTAATGAAGCCCTCTTAAGGATCAGGCAACTGGGAACGTTAAGAGACTATCAACATGAATTTGAGAAGCTTGGCAACAAGGTGTGTGGATAGATGCAGAAGGCGTTAGTGGGGACATTCATGGGCGGCTTAAAAACTGAAATTGCTGATGGAATTCGGATGTTTAAACCTCAGTCCCTCAAGGATGCCATTAACTTGGCACGGATGCGAGACGATCAACTTACACGGCAGCACAGGTTCGAGCAATCCCCACCTACAATAGCTCCTTTAGCTCTTCCACAAGCCACTCGTGTAGCTCCTGCTACATCTGCGGCCTTTATTCAGCGTTTATCTTGGGAAGAAATGCAAAGGAGAAGATCACAAGGCCTTTATTTCAACTGTAATGAACGCTTCACAGCTGGGCATAGATGTCAAAAACCACAGTTATTACTCTTGGAGGGGCATGAGGGTAACGTGGTGTGTGAAGACATTACTGATCAGCAGACGTTGGAGGAAGACCAAGGTAGAGGATGCCACGTGGGAGAAGAAGCAGTCATTGTTGGACCAGTTCCCTTCTGTGGACCTTGAGGACAAGAGTCCACTTGATGGGAGGGGTGTTGATAGGCCACAACGATCTGAGAGGCCATAAGCCAAATCCCAAATATTTGGGATGAGCTGGGATGTGCAGGACCATTGCGTGGTGCATGCAACGTAGAAGGAAGATGGAATCTATGTAGGAATGGACTGGGTCGTGGCCGTTCTATGTGCAAAAGGAAATGGTCATCAGTGGGTGCAAGTTTTTCGCAACACATTCGTAGTTGCGAGTTTCACGTCATTTTAGTTCAGTTTGTTATCACTTTGTTTTATGCTCTGTTTTACGTGTGTTGAATTTCATTTGTTAAGTTGTTAACTTCCCTTTTGTTCCGGTTGGATTGTAAACGGCTTGCTTATTTAAGCAGCCCATGCCTTCGTAATGAATCAAGTAATCATGGTTATCAAAACTTGTGGTACTTTTCTCACCCGAAGAGAAAGAAATTTACGTTAGCTTCAGTAATAAATTATTGGGACCTATCAACTACTTATTAGTTTCATGAAAATCTAATTGATGAGTTTATTTGGTAATATTATATTGGGGTGAGGCAAAACTTTTCTTGTAGGATTTTCTCAGCTGAGGTGGAATGTTATTGTTCATTGCTCTCATATTTTATTTATGCAAACATAAATATACAATCTAGTGAAGTAAGCTCAATTTAGAGATTTTCTGAAACACTCTTGTTTATTTCACAAATCTGTAAGGGAGAATTTTCAGAGGTTTAATAATTTGTAAAATGAGCGTATTTCACCCCAGTTTAAAAATCTGTTTTGATGAGCTTATTTCAACCTGTCTACAACCACAAACCTCAGATTTCATGAAAAAAGTTTTCTCCACCTAGGTCTACCAACATGGCTTTTACTTATTATTTTTATTCGGAATTTTATTTATGCTGCATGGTGCTTTATCTTAGAGAAAGAAAGTAGACTTTTTGGATGTCCTTGGTTGTGTGGATAATGTAGAAAGTAAAATAGTAATACTCAAACATGCATTTTATCCCATTTATTTCACTTCAAAGTACTTATAGTTTTATGTGCTAATGATTAAAGTTTAAGCCTGTTGAAATGTTGCAACTGTTTGTAGATGAATTTTTCACATAAAGGGCCACAATGATCACCCTATTCTCTAAGTATTTTCACATGACAGTTCCATTTTTCAGAGGTTGTATATAGAATCAATTTCCAATCAATTATAAGTTTCATTTGCCATGAGAGGAACAAGAAGAGGAATTGATGGTTCAGTTATACCCGAGCCTAGACCATCATCCATGTCAGCACAAGTTGAGCACCTTGCTCAAGAAAATGAGAAACATAAAAATGAGGCAATGATATACAAGAATGAATTGGATGACCTTAAAAAGGATGTACTTCAATTATTGATTTGGCAACAATCGTATGACCAGAGGATGGACTTTCACATGTCTGACCCTCTATTTGAAAGAGTGTCTAACAGAGACACTCCTGCACCAGTTTAGCTGAATGGGTTTCTAAACCTGGGAGTTTTTATTATTTTGTTAAGATATATTCATGAAGAATACAATATTGCTAACTTTTGTTGGCCTAATATATTTTGTTTACTAGTTGTCTAGAAAATGGTGCAGGATTTTGAAGTTGATTATACTTGCTGGAATGGCATCATAAAAAGTCCAAGATGAATATTTCCTGCATGTTGCTTGGTGAAGTTACTTTGCTGATGGTTATGAGAAAACATATGCAAGTATGCTTTAAAACAATCAACCTACTGCATGCCTTGTCTACAATGATTAAGAGAGTTGATCATTGTATTCCATAAGATTACAATTGATGGTGGTGATAAACTCAATAATTGTTTGAATCTGTCTAATTTGCAAGTAGACATCAATAATTACTTCAAGCACTTTGACATTATTTGAACATTTGTAATTTGCAAGTAGACATATCCAATATTTCAAAGGTTCATAATATCAGCCAAGTGTAATCTTTTTATGCACCAATAGTACGCCTGCTAGATGTTTCACTCCCAGGTTTATGTTTTTTTTTTTTTTTATATAAGTACTCCCAGGTTTAATGTGTAGCCATGTAAGGGCAATGTCCAATGGGGAGTGACGTATTTTTGTGTTTAGTGGCATGCAATACGTTTTTAGGAATTTAAGCAATGACATAAGAATTAGTTATGTTCCTGTTGCTAGCATGTATGATGTGAAAGGAAAAATGAAATGTGGTGATTCGAGCTTGTATTCCTATCTGGATGGCAATGTACATGAAAATGGAAGTAAAATATATGGTGTTTGATTTATATATGGCATGTCATTAAGCTATATTAAATCCAAAACAAAAAGTCCTCAAAATATAGGCAATTGACAGAATACAAAAATGAGAGGAATCCTTGTAGATATATTAATTTTCTACTAGGAAAGAATCAGAATTTTTTAGCCATGTACCTAGGTTCAAAACAGCCATAATATATAACGTATTAATTAGTGCATTCCATAAACCCATCAAAATGACTCTATTTCTGCGAGTTGGTGAGAAATTGACAGAAAACGAAAAAAATTTGCTGCAAGCATTTGAAGCGGCATCAACTCATTATTCACCGCAAATGGGAAAGGGGCAAAAACCAAAATATTGAAAGAGATCCCTTCGAAATTGTTGTGTTCAGTATTGATCACCGCAATAGGAAAGCATATTATTGCCGGCATGCCCCAAAATCGCCGAATATATTATATGCATTCATAACGGCGCCCCAAAATCACTGCATGTAGTCCTATTGCTTCTTGCTGTGTGAGGTATTCACCGCAATTAGAAAAGTAGTGTATTGCCGGCATGCCCCAAATCACCGAATTTTCCTAGATAAAACGCCACACAAATCGCCGTAAATGAAGGAAATTTGCGACGATGTTGCAGCCGCAATTGCCTAGAGAAACCAAATTGGGGATTGTATTTTGTTGCGTTGTTGTTGGCCAGAAAAAATAAAGGCAATTGCGGCCGCCCATGATTTCTCACCGAAAGATCTCTGACCAAACGTTTTACTTTCGGCCGATTAGCAATGAAGCCAAATCACAGCATTCACTGGTTTGCTGCGAGAAAACAGGAGAGTTGCGGAGATCTTGCTCCCCGCAAAAAGCCAATTAATTAATTGCTCATGTTGGGTTGGTTGCCCGCCGTGAGAGGTGGACCCCAATTTATTCGTTCGCTAGACTAAGAAGCATGGACCCAAATCCATTGGCATGGCCATTTTCTTTTAATTTTCATTTTATGCATTGCGTCTCTTTATATAATATAGTTTTTATTTGGACCCTAATTTACCTCATCCACTTGTATTCATTAATGTACGTGCATTGATACAAACATTTCTCTTTTCGAATAATACAACTCTTGCAAATGTTGACTTCTAAGAAAAGTAACTGACTTTAGAACTGCATATAACTAGTGGTGTCTTAGATCTACCATGCATGAGACAAAAATAGCTAGGCCCTTTTTGGGATCATGAATTGAACCGTCCTCCTCTACCATAAATTTTTTAGCATTGCTATGCATCATCCTACACACCACACACTAATGTATTTTTTATTTTTTTTATTTTTTTTTAATTTTTTTTAATTTTACTCTTCTTGAAACATTTATATTTTTTTATTCTTCATCCATATAATACACATTTAATAAGAGAAACAAATAAAATAAAAATAAAAAAAATTATGGTATGTGATGTGTAGGATGATGCAAAGATTAATTCTAAATTTTTACATCCAGTTTTATTTTAAAGCCAAGTTGCTATAGTGTTTGACAATTAGTTCTGACAAATATTATCAAAGCATTATAGGCTCCTTACCCACCTAGCTAGCTAGCTAGAGGTGAATATAGAGAGAGAGAGAGAGAGAGAGAGAGTCAAAATCATTGCACAACACACTGGCTGGTACTATATATATTGAGGTAATTAAGGCCTATGAGAGCAAGAGCAGATGACATGGGGCTCTATTCCTTCTCCCGTTATATCATTCTGGTATTATTACTATCTGCAGCAATCTTGGCCATGCAGCCCTATCAAATCAGTGCAGGTTTGAATCCTACCTCTAACTTGCATTTGGCAATTTGAAAGTAACATCCTGGTCAAGCTCGGCCAGATTTGTTTAAAAAAAGTTCAGAAAATGAGCCAAGCTCACTTCGAGGGTGAGTTCCTCAAAAAAAAAATAAGAGAGAGAAAGAGAAAGTACCAGAAATGTACTAACTTCTTGCATACCAAATTCGTTCTAGACACTGCAGAAAAATAGGGACTGATCTTAAGAAATCTATCAACATTCTAGATTCCCGTTTTTGAACCAATACGATGTAAACATGGAAATAACATAGAAACAAATTGCAACTGGGCTTAACAGGCTCACTAGAATCGACTTAATAGCCGAGCCTACAGTACGCATGAAGGGTAGCCTATTATTAACCCGACCCACAATAAGTTTGGGCCCAACTAGCCCAAAAACTCTAATTGCTGACCCAACAGGCAAGTCTGCGACAGTATTTCACTTCTGCTCTCCAAAGTGTTTGTGCATTTGGATAGTGGGACGCTTCACCGTACTAGATGAGTTGAGATTGTTTTATCTCGACTCATTAACAAAATCTCGCTAACATAAAATTTGGATAGAGAGTTACGATAACAGTTTAAAATTAAATAAAATATTTTTAAAATATTAATTTTTAATAATAATATTATTATTTTAAGATTTAAAAATATTAAATTATTTATTATATTTTATATAAAAATTTAAAAAAATTATAATAATTAAATAAAATAGGATTTGATAAAATATTTTTATATCTCAACCTAGCAAAGTCTGTACATTCTTGGTCCTCAGCAGAAGTGTACAAATCATGATGTTCAATGCGTGCTTGGCGGCTTTTGGTACCAGAAAAGCAATCTTATCCGGGCTAAAGTGAGAGGAAAAGTCAAGGAAAGTCACGTGGCCTTTGCGACTTCTGGGGCAGGTGAGACCGTAAGAGGGAGGGGGAGGGGAACTAGGGAAAAGAGTCGGGCGGCTCGCCCAGAGCAGCCCGCTCATTTTGACCCCTAGCTGATTTTGCTCTCTTGGTTTTTTTTTTTTTTTTTTTTTTATTGATATTTTTTAATATATTTAAATATTTTTAAAAAATAAAAAAATATACCAACACATTGAAATCACTTTCTTAATCAATGATTAAGTAAAAAGAAAAAAAATTTTGAGTACAATCAACTTGGACAGTCAAAAGTGAAGGACTGACAAACTTTTTCCATAAGAAAAAAGAAAGGAATAATGATAAGATTTATTATTTTACTACTATTTATCTATTATTTTTTTTATATTTAATTTAAATTATAATTTTTTAATCTTACTTAATAATTAAGAAAATGAGTATTGGTAAAATTATATATTTTTAAAAAAATTTTAGTAATTAAAGATGTTAAAACAAAAACTTTAAACAAATGATATAAAAAAATTTGAAATGCATTTGAATAGTAGCTAGATGAGAAGAAATAGAATAGTAACTCTCTCACTGCCCAAAGGCCGCCGCTGCCCCCGCCCGCCGGATTCTCCACAATTTTCTTATCTAAATATCTTCTATTATTGGTAAAGAGATAAATACAATATATTATTCTACTGTATTTAATCTATATTGTCGTAATATCTAATGTTTTGAAGTCTATGGAAGCATACCCGTCTCCACTATTTCTCCCAGTTTACTGAATTTTCATAGTGATAAAGACCCTCCTCTTTAATTTACTTTGATGTAACCAATACTGTATAAGCAACTTTGTAGTACCTTTTATCTTTATTAATGCAGTAAACTTGCCCAGAAAAAAAAAAATATTGTGGAGTCTATTTATTTGTCTCTATATCTAATTCTAGAATGTGTTTAGGTTAATTAAAGACTTGTTTGGCAACACAATATATCCCAAACATTTTTATATATTTCCTTTCCAACTATCATTCAAACACAATATTTTTCACCTTTAAATTTTTAACTTTTCTTCAAATTCTCAACCTACTCAATAAAATTTTTCCAAATGTCCAAAAAAAAAAAACTGCCTTCTCGAATTTTAAAATAAAAATTATATGAAAAAATTCGAACTTTTTAATTTTCTAACATTTCTCAAAATTCAAAAAAAATATTAACGTAAACTATTTTATTAGAGATATTTTTCAAAACCGGCCCAAAAAGATTCAAAATTTCAGTCGAGTCTATATGTATGTATAGTCTTTGACATGTTGTGGATTAGTTGTTGGCGTGTGGGACAGGATGCTGGGTTGGTGTATTGGTTGTTGCATGCCACGTGGGAGGGGCAGTGTCCACATAATAGCAAGATTAAGGCTGCGTTTAGGTATTGAATTGAGCTTAGCTTAGATGAATTTTTTATCAATAGTAAGGAGTTGAGTAGTAAAGAGAATTATGTAGATCCATCTAAATTGAGTTTAAAGTATGTTTGGATGTTAAGATGAGTTTAATACTTTTTATGAAAAATTAAAAAAAAATTATAGGTCCCATATATAAAGATATTTTAAGTTAAAAAAGTTATGGATCCCATGTGTAAGAAGATTTTGAATTGGGATGAGTTTAATAATTTGAGATCGAGTTGAGTATTTGGATGTTATATTTAACTTAAAATTAGACTGAACTCAGCTAAACTCAGTTGAGTTCATTAACCAAATGAAGCAAGTAAAGTACATATATGATATATGAGGTTAGGTAAGGCCTAAGAGAGCATGCATGCAAGAGCAGATGACATGGGGCTATATTTTTCCTTCTCCCGTTATATCATCCTGGTCTTATTTCTCTCTGCAGCAATCTTGGCCAAGCAGCCTTATCAAATCAGTGCAGGTTTGAATCCTACCTCTTAACTTATTTCCTGATCAATATATCATTAGTGGGATATAGATGCATGCTACCATGAACGAGCTGTAGTGTGTTACTAATATTCTTGCTCTTAGAACAATTTCCATAACATTTTTCATATTAATCGCAGCAGTAATATTGGCCACGCATCCGTATCAGATCTCAGCAGGCCGTTTGATAAATGATCCTTTTCTCTATTAATTCTTTTGTGCAAACACTGTAAAAAGTAGGTAGTCTTTGTAGTTTTAGGTATTTATTTCAAGGGTTTATACAGCACATTGTAATTCAGAAGTTGGTTGCAAAGCCTAGTGGGTATTTGTTCTAAGCTTTTCCTTGATCTACTAACTTGAATTTAAAGATGTGGATTAAGTACATGTTCTTCATTTAAATATTGGATTTTTGCAAATATGGAAGCAAGAAGACTAGCTGGCAAACCCAAACCAAGTCCTCCCCCGGCACCGGTGGCCAGCAAGGGCCCACGGATCAAACTAATTGCTCCCCCGCCACCGGTTCTGAACAAGGGTGGGCGCCCAAATCCACCACCGTCCTTATCCGCCCTTACCGGTACAAGTCATGGGAAGCCTTAGTGGCAATACTACTATTTCTTGTATATGCGCAATTATGTCATGTGTGGATCTGGGTTGAAGAAGCAAGCAGCAGTAGTGTAAAGACTCAGCAAACTAACGGTATTAACAGCCATGCAAAACGGTGTGTATGATGTTAATAAAATGGTGCACAGCGTGGGGAGTTGGGTTTTAATGGAACGGTTCGTTTTGTATTAGTCGAAGGTTATTAGAATGTTATTGTATGGCGTCGTTTTCAATTCTTATTAAATAGGAAAGTTCTTCACGAGTTAGTCGGTTACTTCTGTTAAGATTTTCCTATAAAAGGAACATATTGGTACGTAGAAACTATGAATGATTTTAGTGAAGTTTTTTCTGTAAGGAGCTTATAGATTGCTCGAAAATCTCATTCAATTAGTTAGTAAGATTGTGATTCTTCTTTTGGTTCTTGTTCATATCATCGCATTACTTGGAGTTCCTGTGTTGTGCACTCTGCACTTGTATTCTTGAGGATCTGGTTCATGCATTCTTAAGCAGCAGCAAGGAGGTACGTGCCAAATTAAAACAATAAGAGGGAACTCAATTTCTACATGCTATTTATTTTTTCCGGGGATCATTGTAATAGTTAGGTGTTTTTTCCGTACAATGCATGTTATTTATGATCAAGCACTTGAAAGGATTGAAAATGATATATAAATATATATATATACATATATATTATTCTAATTAGTTCATAAACTTTGAGAAATTACAATTTTCTCGCCAAATTGCTATCGGCCATTTTTCATTTTGCGATTTAAATTACCAAGTTTTTAGGGAAAAGGATACTATGCATTCTCTTTTAGGAGCTATATACTAATTAATTTGAACCCTCAAACTTCTAAAAATAACAATATGCACCTTAATTTAATTATGATAGTTAAGATGTATTAATCTACATGATAAAGAAGTGAGAACTTTGAGTACTGAAAGAGTCGAATCCTCTAATTCTCAATGGGCATAATGCTAAAAGAACTTCTTATCCACCATAGAGATTTGTTTTTGTTGGTATTAGATTAGACTCGATCTCCTGGATTCGACCTCTTTTGGCAAGCTATTCATGAAACTAGTCAATTAAATGCATTATATATATAATAGATATCCTAATAATGATTAAAGGTGTTATTATGATGATAAATAAAAATAATTAGACCACAAAATGACCTGACAAAATAAAGTTTACAAAATGACGTGGTTTATTATAGTACATTAAATTGTAATTTTTTATTTATTATAAAGTAGATTTACAACATTATCAGTTTGATATTAATTGTTTCGTTACGTTGTTCCTTCCTCCTTTGTTTTCTCTTTTATTATAAAGGAAATAAAGAGAACCAAGCCTAACAAAAATCTAGCCATAATATATAGAAAATTAATACAATGTCTTTGGAATAAAGGCAGCCAGCACTTCAGTCTTCAATGGTGGGTATTCATGGCCTATAATGATAGCGTCTTCCCGTACTTGATCCTTCCCAGCCGTGATTAATTACCTACAAAGCACACCAGCTCTTGCTCATACTCTGTACAAACACTTCTAAAATCTTTTTCCTTATCAAAAAGTTCAAGATCTTTAGAAGAAAAAAAATTTAGCTTTCATCCAAATATTTTTTAGATACTGAAATTAACTCTTTTTATCTCTGGCCAGCAAAGACAATCCGACGTTGTTAAAATGTGGGAGCTCCGATCTCAAGTATGCAATCCGACCACCGATCAAATAGGTCGAATTCTGTTAGAACTCTCGAAGATATTGCTAATTATTTCCACTGTGGGTCGCATCATGGTCAAGGAACAAACATGGTTCTCCAATTTCTCTAGAGAAGAAGTATGAAGTAAAAGGAGAATAAAAGACCAGGATAATGAATTTCAAGAATAGGGTAGGTAGGGAGTGGGGAGTACGAGAGAAGATGAAAATGAAGTTGGTTCTAGAGATTTTTGGTTATCATAAGCTAGTTTAATTTGGATCAAGCCTGTTTTTATCTAATTCAATTTGTTGCAGGGGTATTTTAGTCAGTTCAGATATGTGGCAGGAGAATTTTAGCCTAACTTGAGTCTCTTGTAGGGGCACTTTGGTTGGACCAGCATCTTAGTAAGGGCATTCAACATGGCATTTGTAGAGGGACATTCTAGTCTAAGTCTATCACATCAATTCCTACTTGGTAGGGTCTAAAGTCGCTCATTTATTATAGATGGATACGTAGGAGCACACAAAGGATTTAGATTGTTTCCTATCTCTCATTTCTCATTGATCTTTTCCTGATCCTTTAGAAGACCTATTTACCTTTGAAGAAAAATTTCCCTTTAATTTTGGCAAGTGAGTAATGACACCAAAGACATGACCATGGAATCTGTGTGGAGGAAGTCCTTTGGGATCATAAAAGACACCCTTATATTGGCTAAGTAATTTTTGGATGGGTTGGGGTATTTCTCCAGGTGGGAATTCTGCTTTTATTTCAGTTAAGTGTAATAACAGCCCATTATTTTTCAGCTTATTGTGCTTATTAATGTTTCCCTTCTTAAGATTAGAAGGATACAGTCCATGCAAACTTGCTGCTTGATCCTTGTACTAAAATTGCATTGATAGGTCTATAAAATTTCATAAAATGGGTCCCAAATCGCGTAGCCATTGGATCCCCAATACCATATTACAACTTGCAAGCACTAAGACATAGACATTTGTGATGAAAATAGTGCATTGCAATTTGATTCTAAGTGATGCACATCTTCCTTCACTCACTACTTGCTCCCCATTTGCTACCCTCACTCTCAATTTCTCATTACAGTTTACTACAAGGCCTATTTTTACTACAATAAATGAATCTATAAAATTATGAGTAGTTTCAGTGTCTATCAATACTACCACTTCTTGGTTTCCCACTCTACCTTTGATCCTCATAATTTTAGGGCTCAACGACCCAATGAATGTATGGAGAGAAATCTCGTGATATTTTGAATTAGTGACAATAAGAGCTCTTCACCAGTTGTTTCCTCCTTTATTTTGGAACCTCATTTGGTTCCTCCTCCACTTCTTCCATTAAAAATAACTTGGGTTGTTGATTCATATGGCCTGGATTCCACTTGGAATTGCAATAGTAATAGAGGTGTTTGTCTCTCATTTTCTTCAATTGACGTTTTGAACAGGAATAATGGCTTTTGGGCTACTTTTGGAGTTGTTGAGGTGGCCATAGGGACATGTCTAAGAATTCCAGTCTCATGGTGAGGGTTTAGGGTTCAGTGGTTTTTTTCTGTTGACACCTACATGTTCCTTCTAAATCTTGGTAAGGCTATAAGCTGTCAACAAATTGTTGGGATTTCAACATTTGTATTCTTAATCTAATCTCATCTTTTAATCCACTAAGGAAGCAACTCAATTTGTAAGCCTTTGAAAGCCCCCTCAATCTATTGGACAGTGCTTCAAAACCAGACTTATACTTTTCCATCAAGCCAGTTTGCTTAAGTCTAGTTAAGAGCTCCATGGTATCATCATAGGAGGAAGGTCGAAACATTACCAAGAGAGCCCTCTTGTGAGTGCTAGCTTCCCAATCCTTTGTCGCGCTAGACTCTTCTAAAGCTTGAAACCAAACTAAGGCTTGTCCCTCCATATGAACAGAGGCTAGCCTAAGTTTATGCTAGGGCAGTGTAATGTAGAATGCAAAGAAAAAAAATGATTGGTCTTATATATCTAGTCATTAGGTTCCTCACCATGAAAAGTAGGGAAATCGATTCTTACTGATCTAGTATAAGGCTCCCCTCCTTGCTCAACATGTTTGTTCCGATGGATATGAATGTCCAAGGAAGACTCCCCATGAGAGGTGCTATGATTATGCTTCTGCAACTCCAAAGTTAAGGAGATAGACATAATGAGTTTGGGCCCAACTAGCCCAAACTTCTCTCCAATGTAAAGGGGTGTTTGAAAACAAATCTCATCTCATTTCCTTTACAAACATCATTCACTCAAATACAAACACTTTCAAATTAATCATTATAGCTTTTTCAAATTTTCAAACAAAAAATAAAAAATAATTCAACTTTTTGAAATTTCAAAACAAAGATAATATTAAAAAATTATATTCTAACAATATTTTCATTTTATAATATTTTTTATTCAATTTTTTATCTCTCATTTCCTAAAATTCAATAGATACTTAACTCAAATTATCTCACTACTATTCACAAACCATCTTACTACTATTTACAAAATTTCCATCTCATCTCATTCTCTAAGTATCTGGTGGTCGTTTGGATAATGAGTTAATAAGAAATGTAAATAGTAGCTAGATTGTTAAGTTGATATGAGATGAGTTGGATTTTAAAAGTTTGTGTTGGGATTTAGAAGTGAGATAAAATGGTTTTAACTTTTTTTGAGACGTTTGATAGTTGTAGGTCCACAAATTATTACGTATATGTTTGTAATGATTGAGTATTATTTATAAATATATTTATATTATTTATATTAACTAATAGCAATTACTAAATTACATACCCAAAAAATATTAAAATCACATTATTAATAGCAAATCACTTTCAGAATTTAGATTAATCAATAATTCTCAAAAGTCAAAATTTTTATTATATAAATATCATTCTAATTATGAATTATAAATTATTAAATGTTATTTGTTATTGCAGCTTGAACCCATTATTTCAGATGGGTCAATGTTAACAATTATGGGTGGTTTCAGAAAAAAAATTGATAGTTCGATCTTCGCATTACAACAATGAAAATTTATCACTTGTTTCTAGCGGAAAAATTACATACATGTCTAAGCCCCGCACATATACAATATTACCGTTATGATTTGAAACTTTGGATGTTAAAATTCTCAACATTAGTTTATTCAAAACCTATTTAATTCATATAACAAATAAAATTTATAAAATACCAAGATTCTGCTGAGAAATTCAAAATATACTTGGTAAATATTTATAAGTTTTAATAATAAAAGTATAACCTTACAGCGAGAATAAAATTACATAAATGGAAAAATAACATTGCCACTCCTATCTGTCCACAACAGATCGGTCTCGCCGTAAGGTGATTGTCCATTGGTGATTGGGATATATAGGTGATTGGTGATTGTTCGGTGGGGATATGTAGGTGATTGGTGATTGAGGATATGGAGTTTCAGAAGATAAAAATTAAAGCATTGTTATGCATCATCCTACACACTACACACCAATGTGTTTTTTATTTTTTTTAATTTTTTTTTTATTTTACTCTTCTTGAAACATTTATATTTTTTTATTCATTATCCATATAATACACATTTAATAAGAGAAACAAATAAAATAAAATAAAATTATAGTGTATGGTATGTAAGATGATGCAAAGATTAATTCTAAAAATTATGAAAAAATGGGTTTTGCCATCTCAAGGATGAGGCACAGCGTACTCGGTTTGCTTTATGCACAGTATTTAAGATGGGTTGAGTTCAATCAGACGAGTTTTTACAAATTGTGTTTTGTGCATTTGGATAGTGGGAACGCTTCACCTCATGAAGATGAGTTGACAGCCTTTTATCTTGACCCATTGACGAAATTTTGTTAAAGGGAGGTTTGAATATTGAGTTAGGGTAATATGAGTTGAGATAAAAGTTAAAAATAAAATAAAATATTTTTAGAATATTATTTTTTAATATTATTATTATTTTAAGATTTGAAAAGTTGAATTATATATTATATTTTATATAAAAATATAAAAGAATTTATAATCATTAAACAAAATAAAATAAGATAAAATATTTTTATATATAAACCTAGCCAGGTCTTTACATGCTTGGTCCTCTGCAGAAGTGTGACAAATTATGATGTTCAAAGACTGGTGAATTCAACGAGTGCTTGCCAGCTTTTGGTACCAGAAAAACAATCAATCCGGGCTAAACTGAGAGGAAAAGTCAAGAAAAATAACATGGCCTTTGGCACTTTTGGGGCGGGTGAGAGGGAGGGGGAGGGGAAAAGAAAGAGGGGAGGTAGGTTCCTACCTATTCTTTGCTGGGTCCGTTGATAGGGATTTGCAGACGATTTGGGAAAGAGAAAACCTGATAACAATTTTTAACAGCCCTCTAGACCCACGTATACATTTTATTTTAATTTAATTTGAGTTCACCTACATCCGAAACGGATTCTCACTTCTTTGTCTTCTTTATTTTTCATTCCATCCCATTCCCAACCCCGACCCCCACACTTGAAAAGTGACTTGACTCCCACACTCATCCCCGACCCCACGACCAAACACGACGAAACTCGACCCCACGACAAAATGCAACCCCACACTCATCTCCGACCCCAACTCAACCCCTCGACGGAGCTTGACCCAGACAGGCATGCAGGAAAATTGACACCCAGACAAAATTATGAGATTTTTTCCCCTAAACCAAACTAATTTTTGAAATATTTTTAATTTACCAGTAAATTTTTGGCCACTTGATTTTGTCATACAGCTTTCTCAATAGAACTAATTTTTGGTACTCGGTATTTGATAGTTTAAATAGAAAATTCTCGATACAAAATTCACTGTAAATTCTCAATGGTTGGGCAATGTTGTGTTAGTTATTTTTTTTTTTTTAATCAAGTAAACTTCATTAAATTAAAAGATGATACATGTGAGAGGGGGTGGGGTTCCCCAACAAACACCCCAAAACAACAAATACAGTGCTATTGCAAAGAAAAAGAAAAAAACGGATTTTGAGACCAATTTCTTGATCTCTACCCAATCCCTACTAAGAGGGAGACGTCTTAAAAGATGTTTTGATGGTAAGCCACCGCTGGAGGTGGTGCGAAAGGATGCACTGTAGTTGAAAGTCTTGAAGTATTTGTTGGTGAGGTCCTTAGTCTCTCTCACAAGATCACCGTTTAGGGAAAGCAATAACCCGGATAGACCGGCAGGGGAAGAGCAGATCTGTAGCGGAGGAACAGTGAACCCACGCCTCTGCAGTGGCGCGTGAGGGCCACGCGCCGGAGAAATGGAAGAGGCGTCAAGCCGATCTGAAGGATCGGAGGGTGGAGAGTCTGCTGGTGCGGCGCGTGTAGCCGGCAGAGCTGCCGGAGTGCGACGGCGCGTGAAAGACACGTTCGGAAACAGACCGCGCGTGAGGGCCACGCGCCGACATATTGGGCGCGGTTCCGCGTCGTTCCAGTAGATCGGCTGGAGGGGAATGTCGTGGTGGGGCGCGTGTTTATTGTTCATGGCCAGAAAGCAGCAGATCTGAGAAAATCCTCGCCGGTGAAAAAACACTACCTTAAAAGCATATTCACAACTAAGAAGTGTAGAAGAAAACGGAAATGAAAAGGAAATGGAGAGGAAGGTAGAGCCGGGGCTCACCCCTTCCTCTCCGGTGACTTCACTGGTAAGGATTGGTGTTTTTTTCTAGAGAGAAGGAAGAGAAAATCTCCTAGAGAGAAGGCGGTTCGTGCAATAACTTGTTCATAATGTTGTGTTAGTTAGCTTCTTCATTGTAAGTGTTAATGTAAACTGGTGAAGAAGAAATTGGAGAAACGGATTGGAAGCCTCAGAAAATGAGATGGTGGAGTCATTAGAGTCAGCCATGAACAACTAGAAGTGGGCAACGTACTGGGCGACAAAATTACAAAAGGGGGACTAACCTGGTGTTTGCGAAATCGGCCAAGGAAGAAAACGTCTGCCTTAAGGTGGTGGACTAGTTGCCGCGGATGTTGGTGATGGTGGCGACGGACACTAGCTTAGGATGGCCCAAAATCAATTCGTGCGTAGATGGACGCAGGCTTTTGCAGTGTTTTGGCAAATAAATCCCATGCGCTCATGCACAGTTACAATCTTGTGAAATTAGTGAGGTGGCGTCCTCCTATTGGAGGGCCGTTTTTCTTTAAACAGAAAATGGACTGCTTAGCAGCGCCTCTGTTTGGAAAAAGGTAGATTCTCATGATTTTCTTATCTAAATCTCCTATTATTCGTAAAGAGATAAATACAATATATCTGTATTTAATATATATTGGGATATATATTGTCATAATATCTAATGTTGTGGAGTCTATTTATTTTGCCTATATCTAATTCTAGAATGTGTTTAGGTTAATTAGTCTCATTTGGCAACACAATATATCTCAAACATTTTTATATATTTCTTTTTCAAACATCACTCAAATACAAAACACTTTTTAATATTAAATTTTTAACTTTTTCTTTTCAATTCTCAACCTAATCATTAAAACTTTTCTAAATATCTAAACAAAACACAAAAAAACATAATGCTTTTTCATATTTCTAAGTAAAAATTATATTAAAAAATTATATTCAAACAATTTTTTAATTTTATAATATTTTTATTCAAATGCTTTTAAATATTTCTCAAAATCCAAAAATATATCTTAACGCAAACTAACCATTCAGAGATATTTTTCAAAACGGGACCAAAAAGATTCGAAATTTCAGTCGAGTCTATATCACGTATGTATAGTCTTTGGCATGTAGGACGGGATGCTGAGTTGGTGTATTGATTGTTGCATGCCATGTGGGAGGGACAGTGTCCACATAATAGCAAGATTAAGGACACTACATATATGAGGTTAGGTAAGGCCTAAGAGAGCATGCAAGAGCAGAAGACATGGGGCTATTTTCCTTCTCCCGTTATATCATTCTGGTCTTATTACTCTCTGCCTCAATCTTGGCCATGCAGTCTTATCAAATCAGTGCAGGTTTGAATCCTACCTCTAACTTATTTCCTGATCAATATATCATTAGTTGGATATAGATGCATACTACCATGAACGAGCTGTAGTGTGTTAGTAATCTTGCTCTTAGAACAATTTCCATAAATTATATATATACATATATATATTTTAATGAAGAGCCGAGGAACACCTGTGATGGTGCCTTGTCCCAATTTTATTGAAATGTCCTCACTTGTAACAGAGGGAAACATAGTTACAAACCGACACCTGATGGTTACAATTTCAGAAACCAGGTGGAAAAAAAACATTAGGAAACAAAGCGCCTAATCAAACTAGACCGACACTTGAACCACTCCCTCCGTAATACTTCACGATGGAAATAGCTCTCCCATTCGACAACCTGCATTTTCATCTTCGGTTTAATTTTCTTAACAACTCCTTTAGCCGTCACTTAGACGTTCCGATCCCCCTAATGTTCTAAACAAATATTGGACCTATCATATAGAGAATTTTGTGACTCGCGTGATCACCCTCTTGGAGCTCCTGACTTTCTCAAAATGCCGTTCATGGTATTTCCTCTTCCCTGCTTCACCTTCTATTTCCATGTGATACTCTTGGTCCTAAGGAAAAACCTCAGCATGTAAATCAGGTTCTGGGTTCGACATCGACCCTTCTTCCAAAAAGAAATCACCCTCCTACAACTGTTCTTCCTCCCTCTGTTCTGTTAACTTATCTTGGTCCAAATCATCTGCTTCCTCCAGCCTATCTATATCTGCTTTGTTTCCTGCAATGGTGGAAAATAATCATGTTTCACCTCTTTTTTCCCTGGTGAGCCCTTATTCTTCCTCTCCTCGTCAGATTGTTCATTCATATTACCCTCAACGTTTTCTTTATCCACTTCCAGCTCTTCTATCAACAAAGGTGATGAAGATTCCCCTGTTTCTAGATTTACATCACGATCATTACGTTTTGTATTTTCTTTTCCCACAGTCTCAGGAGGTATCGTTTTATCTTTCGGCTCTTCTACCACAGGTTGTTGTTGCCGAACCCATACTTTCTTTTCAATCTTCTTTTTTCCCGCACGGCAAGTCCGCATGTTGTGCCCCTGAATTTTGCATGTAGAGCAGAACGTGGGTAGAGTTTCATATATTATTTCTTGCTTACGGCTAGACCCCATCCCAGGAGTCCATATCCAAAAGTGAGTTAGAGGATCCTTGGCAGCATCCATCTCCACACAGATACCGGCACCATCGGTGCGAGTCGCACAACGCGTGGGATTATCACGCCTTATAAATCTACCTATCGGAGCTGTAAATATTTTTAAGAAAGATTCATGATAATAGTTTGGAGACAAACCTGGCAAGACTATCCATACGGGGATGATTGATGGTTCTTCTTTTTCTTTAAATTCTGGTGTCCAGTGAAATGGACGGTATGGAACCCCATCAATGTCACAAGCTTCTCTTGACAGCGCCTTCATGCAATCTTCCTCCGAGTTCATGCGTATAAAAACATTCCGAGAATGACTCATTGTCGAAACAACCAGAGTTCCCTTAAGATTCCAGCGATTGCGGATGAAAGTCCGAATGGCATCCAAAGAGGGACGCTTCTGAAGAAATTTCAGAACAATAGAGAACCTAAAGGGTTCTGCAGAACGATGTATTTCCTCCTTTGAGGATTGAAAAAATATTTCTCCATCCTTAGTTTTCGGCACTCTATGTGACACAGCCAACTCGGGAAGAGGTTGGGGCACCACCGATACAAGATCCACGAACAATCTTCGTCGTGTGTTTCTAGCAGCTGCCATGCAGCCTTAAGTAACAAGAAGGCTCAAGAAGAGCTTTCAAGAATAGCCATTATATATATATATATATATATATATATATATTTATATAATGAATAGATCATCATCAAATGAATTAAAGAAGTTTCTATCTAGCAAAGACATTTCATATTTTAGAGAAAATTTGTGTTCCAAAAGTAATGCTCAGATTCTGTTGCTCTGCAGAAACAAAATCAGGTGTCTTGAGACTTGACATATATAAATGATTCAATATGAAATATTATGGTCTGTCTTTGTTTGTACCTGCAGGAAAAAAATAAAAAAAGAAAAGAAAAGAAAAATGATAAATCAACACCCAATCAACTATTTAATAAAATAACAATTTTTGAAAAATAATTTTTATTTATACTTTAATTTGATGTGTTTAATTTTTTTAAAGTATTATTTTATAAAGAAGTTGTGAATTAATTACGGATGGGTTGTTCATCATGATGTATCACTTCTCAAATTGAAGGCGCCAAATGTTGTCTTAATCAAAGCATCATACTCATATATATATATATATATATATTTCTATTTTGTATACATTTTACAATTTGTGTTTGATCAAGTATTTGCTAAATTTTGCAGATATTGAAGTAAGAAAACTAGCTACCAAACCTTTTCCAAGTCCTCACCCTCCACCAAAGGCAAACCGTCCGGTAAGCCCCCGTTCTCCCCCTCGAGGGCCTCCACCAATAGCAAACCTGGGGAAAAGCCCAAAACTACCAAGTCCAGCTCCTCGGGTTAAAGGTGCACCAAAATCAAGAAAACCTCCTGGTAGCCCTGTGGTGTAGAGAAATGAGTAAAACTTTTTATACTTACAATGTCTCTTAATTAGAAGAGTGACGAGTTTGATTAGCATATGTTCTTAAATAAGCAAGTGCATGTGGAATGATGTAAGGATGTAAGATTTGGGTGTTTCTCAATAGTGTACCTGAAATTTAGGCCACTCTGTGTAATGCATGTTATCTATTGAGAATGAAGTAGTGGAAGAGAGAAAATCAGAAAATATAGTGGTAATCGATCTACAAGTTCACCAAATTTTCATGGCTCTATGAGTTTTCTGGGTTTTTATTTATTTATTTACTTATTTTATGTTATGTTTTTTATTTCTAATGTTATTTTAATTGGAAAAAATGAAAATATGTTGATATGAGAAGTGCCAAAGTTTTGGGGTCGGGATGTTCTTTTGTATGTCAACAACGCGAAGATGTGAGAAATCTGAGAACTTTCTGGATATACAGCTTCCAATGCATCTACGTTAGCTTAGCTATTATTTCCTCCATCCTATTAAAATATTAATTTCTCTAAATAAATAGACATTAAATGAAGAAATTGTTGAACATAACTTTAGGAGCAATCAAATTGGCATGATAGGAACAAATTGCTAAATATATAAATTATAAATATTACAAAATAAGAGATTAATCTGTCCCAAAATCTATTAAACAAAGCTCGAAGAGGCACTTTCGAAGGGATTTTCTGGGAAGGATATGTAGAAGAGAAAGGAATGGTTGTTGAGGATTGGGCATCTCAAGCAAATTAACACTAAAGTATTCTAGCATGGAAAAAGCTACTCTTCCTGATTATGAGTCCCGGTTGTTTTTATTTTATTTTTTTACTTAATGATTAAAGAAGTATTTTTTAATGATGTGATTTTTTAAAAATGTTAAAGAAAATTAAAAAAAAAAATGTAAGAAAAAAAGGGGGATTGCATGTCTCGGGCGGTAGGAATCGTCGGTAGGAGTAGAATGATCCTTCTAGCGTCGGTAGGTGGGTTTGCGAGTCATTGTGGATGGAGTACTCTTTGTTTTAAAACAACGTTGGAAATGTGAACCACAAATGTCAAAGTTAACCTTCTTATATGGTTTGACTGACTAACAACTTTTTTTTCTTTTATTTGTTTTAAGTAAAATATGTTACTTGTTGAAGTATTTTAAGTAACAATTCTTCTACGGGCAGGGACGTTCGCGTAGGATCTGCGCAGGGATGAATTATTTATGCCACGTAAGTAAAACAAAAAAGAAAAAAGAGGAGAAATTACAATTGCCCGCGAACAGACCTCAGAAGGCTGAAACTCATAAACACAAATAGAGGTGTTCATCATTTTGCCCGTAGAAGAACTGCAATCCATTTCTTTCATTCACGTTTGTCTAAAAAGTACTGATTTTTGCAACCCATTTCTGAAATTCATTCAAGTTTGTTGTTCCTCCATGACCTGTTCCACGGCTGGGCTGGGCTAGGCTGTGATGCACTCCTCCACCACCCACCCCACCTTCATCAGATTTTTCGAATCTACCTCCACCAGTCGTTTGCGTTGGCGTCATCTCTAGCAGCTTTGAACACTTCACCTCCTCCACCAGTTCTCGGCATCATTTTTGGTAAGTGGGTTCATTTCTCCCAAATTTTATTTTCATGAGGTTGTTATTGCTTCTTTGGGAAGTATCCCGTTGAGCCTAGAGGGTTAAAGAAAGGTGAAAAGGGTTGGTGATTTTGTCGATGATGGGATTATCTGTAGTTTAGAATCCAGTGATGGTTGTTGGGTTCAAACAAACTATGCATAGCCCATGTACATCATGGGAATACAATGAAACAGAGCTTTCTCTCTCTGTTTTTGCCTATGCATAGCCCATATACGTATATATATATATCTGTTTTTATGAAGAAAAATTTCTAGAAATGTTTGGGAAGAAATTGTGAATCTGCAAAATCCAGCATATGGTAATTGCTAAATGTTATTTCTTTATTAGGAAAAGTTTTATCTATCGAAAAAATGTATATATATGTGTGTTTTTGTCTATCTCCCAACAAGGGTGGGTGCATGCATAAATGTTATAATTGGACCTTAACATCTTACAAATGACAAAAGCTTTTTTGTGGTTCTATAAATCAATCTGTGTCCAATGACATATTCTCACAGTACACAACAACATTCCAAATAGTTTCATAATACACAACATTCTAAATAGTTTCAAAATACACAACATTCCAAATAGTTCCGTGATACACAACATTCCTAATAGTCCCTAACATACAATGTACAAAGTTCCCATTAAGTGAGGCTTCATTTTGATTGTCTGAAGTGGGCATGCCACCAGAGAGTTCCTTTTTGGCCAACAATGGCGAAGTTGTACACATAACTCTGGCCAGTTTGAAGACAAGATGCTCGAGTAGCTTGATTGAAGTCTCTGTCTGCCAAATTGGCAGCAGCTCGTGCAGCAGCAATTGCTTTCTTGGCAGATTCTGCAGTAGCTTTAGCAGCTGACACAGGGTCCTCAAATTTGTTTGGAGCCCCCAGCAGTTCACCCACCAGCTGAGCAATAACAAAACCTACTACAAGTAAAAATCCAGGTGGCTCACAAAAAGACCAAGTCTGGGATTGTGTCACAAATATAAGAGCCTGACTAAAAGTACTGACTTGCAGGTACATTGCTGAGGCAAGCTTTCTAAAGTCATCTGCATCCTTCTGCTGAAGGCTTGAAACCCCAAATGTACGCTCTGTATTGCATAATAAGAATCAATTTGAGCAAAACAAAAAGATAGAAAGTCTTACAGGAAAGAAGAACAAATTTGGTGTTCATTTGACTAAAAGGTAGTGTCTTACAAGAAAGAAGTATGTCTTGTATACTGGCCCAAAAGAAGATGACTGTTCTGCAGCAGGCAAATTTCTGACCACCTTGGAGCAGCAAATATTAAGCTAGCAATCCCTTCTTTAAGATCTGTTGGGCATTGCCTAGATTAATTGGACCCAAATCAGAATTACATGTATTCAAGCCTAACAAAATAATAAATATTTATCAATTCTTTCACCTTTGCTTTGCAATTATAGTAAGTCTGGCCATAACTAATTCACAGAAGAGTTCAATGAACTCATTTGCAGCAAGAACATTCCCATCAATGACTAAGATCAGAAGCACGAGGTGGCACATGCATTTGCTACACAAAATGGTATACAGATGCAGTTGTCGAAGTTAAATAAATCAAAACCACATTTACTATAACATGTGAAAGGGCTGCAAAGCTGAGAGACTTTTGTCAGGAAAATTAAAAGAAATGTAGGCAGGCATGCTAGCAGCTTTTAGATCAACTCATGTCTACATGCATGCTGCTCTCATCTGGTTTAAACATTTCTTCATGGAAATAAAGCAAATATTTAATATTTCTTTTAATTCCATATGAAAGTTAGGTGGCAATTAATTACATACCAATTCCGAGCTTTAAATTCATGATGCTCTACAAAATTCATTTCCCACTGTATATATATACACATGAATAGCCTTTCATAATGTTATTGTTTTAAATTTGCTTCTTCAATTCAATTAGTGTGTAGGTTAATTTGGGGCCCTTCAATAACAAGATTTTTTCTTTTTTTGGACTTGAGTAATTGGAAATGAGCTTTAATAAATATGAAAGGTGTATCCCAAGTACACAGAAAACAATAACATAAAAATTTAAAAATAGAACATAAGAATAGCAAATCGACAAATAGCTAATTTGTTGGATCGGTAAAAGTAAGCGCAAGGGGCAACCAAGTATAAATGATGTTTACAAGAGAAAGCAACCATACAAATACTAAAGATAACAAAAACTGAGAATTACCAACTGTCCAAAAAGGGAAAAAGCCCCAAGAAAACCAGCAAACTTTACCAGCAAACCAGCTTGTAAGTCAAAATATTCCAATCATTTTCAAGAACTTGTTTGGGTTGGGCCTGCAGGTTAGTGATGTCATTGATCATTAAACATGATTTAGGCATGCAACCACTACTATCATACCCTTAACACATAAGTCCCTCCCTCCACTGTTTACAAGTTGTTCCAGTGCAGCATAAATATAAGAGATACGGTTTTTGAAAAATCAATCCGTGGAATTAGCATTCCAGGATGTAAACGGTGAAAGATCCATCACAACACAGTTCCAAATTAGATCCCCAATTGATAAAACATTGCAATTTAAGCTAAAACCATGAATTAACTTTGACTCATTCGGTCAAGAACAAATGGAATCAACCTTTGAGAGAGAGAGAGAGAGAGAGTACCTTCGTCGGATCGAGATGGCACTCGGGCTCTCGGGTTGCGACACAGATGAGGGAGGGAGATGGCTCTCGGACTCTAAACCCATCTTGGGTCTTGGTTGCACTTCGGAGATTCTTTGACAGTGAGAATGAAGAACTTGATGGAGGAGAGTGAGATGGATTGGATTTGAAGTTTGAACGGAGGAGGGAGATGGAGGGAGGAAGCCGAATGGATACTTCGTGCGAAACGCAACGTTTTATTTTCCACGTAGATGTCCTGCGCGATCCCTGCGCGAACTCTCCTGTGGATATCATTTTCCTTTAAGTAAAATACTTGTCGGTGTGAGCTGGATTTTTCCAAGTTATAAGCCGGCTCGGAAAGAAACCGGTCCAAATGCACAGCAACAAAAAAAAGGCCATTTTTAAAAAATTGCCGCAAATAGACTTTTCATCGGATTCTCATTCGAAGCATGTTGGACTATTGTTGTGAATTTTGTACTGTACTAGTTGGTACGGTCATTATTTTTCATACCGGTCACCGGACCGGTACAGGTACACTATATGTTCCGTACCGGTCGAATACGGTCGGTATTTCGGTCTGTACCGGCCTGTGTACCGGTCCATACCGGCTGATATTTCGACTTTATTTTTTTTTTTCATAGTTTCAAATTACAAGTTCATTTTTTGACTCCTAATTCAGACTAGACTATTTATAATTTATAAATCTATGTATTTATATATAATTTATTTATATATAGACTATTATTTTGAAATATAATTTATATATATAATTTATTTATATACCGAAATGTTATCCCGAAACGATACACGAAATGGTACCGGTATCGAAATATTTCGTTCCAGTGGCTCGACCGATACGGCATCCGGTACGGTACTCAAAACATTGCGTTGGACACCAACATTTCTTTACAATTGTTTTTTAGCAATGATTTCAAAAAATCATTGAAAATAAATTTCATTTCTACCAGGTTGAAACTGTCGCAAATAGTTCCTACAAACGTCGAGAAAGCCTAATAGATGATCATATCATCGTTGGGAAAGAAAATTACCGGCAAATTAGTTTCACCGTAAATATAACAAATTATGCCACAAAAAAGTAACTTCTCTTTATTCAATGTTAATTAAAATCGTTATTTATGCATTTTTTTGCAACGACTTATGGTCGTCGATTTCTCCATGACTTCAGCCGCAAAATTTTTTCTCAACACTTTTCCAAATGCCGAAATTATGACTACAAGCTGTATCAACTGTGATAATTTTCCGCTGCTAATTTGGTAAAAATGTCGAAAATATTCACATCTTCTATCGACAGTGCATTCAATCGCCGATTTCAATGTCTATTTTCAATGGCCTATTTGCGTCGTAATTGTATATTTGCTGTTGGAAATGGTTGTGAACTTTGAACCCCTCCACCTTTGCCCCACACGCCAATACAATGGACTGATTATCCTGTTCCCAATTCCGGCTTTGAACTTCAATTCTACAGTTTTATCACTTGGACTACATGCAAACTACGAACCAGCTTTATGGCAGTTAATTTACTGATCTTTCGCTCGATTAAGAAACATGGACCCAAATCCATTGGCATGGCCATTTTGTTTTAATTTTCATTTTATGCATTGCGTCTCTATATATAATATAGTTTTTATTTGGACCCTAATTTACCTCATCCACTTGTATTTCATTAATGTACGTGCATTGATACAAACATTTCTCTTTTCGAATAATACAACTCTTGCAAATGTTGACGTCTAAGAAAAGTAACTGACTTTAGAACTGCATATTTAGTGGTGTCTTAGATCCACCATGCATGAGACAAAAATAGCTAGGCCCCTTTTCGGATCATGAATTGAACCGTCCTCCTCTACCTGTTCATACAAAGGACTTCTTATTATTATAGCCAACATGTTAATATTTTACAAGTCTTTGGCCACACGATTAATTAGAGTACTATAAATTTTTACATCCAGTTTTATTTTAAAGCCAAGTTGCTGTAGTGTTTGACAATTAGTTCTGACAAATATTATCAAAGCATTATAGGCTCCTTACCCACCTAGCTAGCTAGCTAGAGGTGAATATATATATATATATTTATATATATATATATATAGAGAGAGAGAGAGAGAGAGAGAGAGAGTCAAAATCATTGCATAACACACTGGCTGGTACTATATATATTGAGGTAATTAAGGCCCAAGAGAGCAAGAGCAGATAACATGGGGCTCTATTCCTTCTCCCGTTATATCATTCTGGTATTATTACTCTCTGCAGCAATATTGGCCATGCAGCCGTATCAAATCAGTGCAGGTTTGAATCCTACCTCTAACTTGCATTAGATAAAGCTGCAATTTGTATTAATTCCTGCATGCATTCTTTTTTTGAACTTATCATGTTTGATATATACAGCATGATCAGCTACTTGTTTGATTAAATATTTTTGTATTTTTGCAGATATTAAAGTAATTAGAAAACTAGCTGCCAGACGCATGCCAAGTCCTCCCCCTCCACCAAAACCAAACTTGCCGAGAGCCCAGAAACCACCAGAGCCTCCGCTTAGCTCTGTACAAGTTGAAAACTAGGATACTTCAATCAGCATATGTTATTAAAGTAATAAGAGTGGAATCAATGTAAGATTTGGGTGTTTCTCAATAGGCTGAATGAAATTTAGACCACTCGGTGTAATGCATGTTATTGGTTGTAATTTGACTTCAAGATTATAAATAAGCTGGCAAACTAGCTAGCTAACGTCCAACAGGGAAAAAATAACCACTGCAAATGAAATAGTGGAAGAGAGAATTATAGTTGTAATTGATCTACAATTTCAACCAAAGTTTTCTTGGTTCTTTTGAGTTTTCTTTTTATGGTGTATTGTGTCTTTTTTTGTCTACAAAGTAAAATTGTTTAGTAAGACTATATTAATGGTCAGTTCTAAGTATCTGTAGGATTAACAACCTAAAAAGGGAAAAACTTCAAACAAAACGTGGTATTAAGAAGAAATTTACATCCTCCATGAATAATATGGTGATACGTATGTATTTTCACAAAAGACAAATAGAACCAACTGTTGGCAAGGGCTCTCCCATTCACCTTCCCCTGTCGTTTTCTCTATTTCTCCCCCCCCTTCACCTAAAGCGACTCCATGATTTTCGTCTCTCTCTATCTCTCCCATACTGGAATCCTTCATTTAATCTTCTGAAAGCTTTGTTTTCATTTATAAAAAACAAAGAAAACATGTAATCAGTACATATCAATTCACAACAAAAATCTATAGGCAAATGGAAAACAAAGAAGAATGAAAATCGAACAAATCTTCGACAATATGATGACAATTTTGTAAGGGTATTTGTCCCAAAAGTTGGTGATGGACAAAGGGAAATCAAGTACCTTCATTGTGCACAAATGGTCCCTATTTATAGATCATGAGGCACTGGTTGGCAAGGGGCACAACTATTGATAGGACAATGGTTGACAAAGGGCACAACTATTAACAAGTGACACAACTTTTTGGCTAAATCAAATGGTTGTGTCTCTTGAGACTTCCTCAACCATCACCCTGATGGAAAGTATCACCCCATGGGAACCATCACCATGGAGAGTATCATTCCAAGGGGTACACCGTGTTTAGTGATTACATCCCTTAGAATTACATCTCCCACTTGATCACACAAAACAGTAATGATCCCGTTGAGTATTTTACCTTGGTACCAATATAAGCTTTCCACTACTCAACTCTCATCTACAACCTCTTGGAGATTGGCTTCTGTAACATACCAGTTTTAGTTTTAGGATATATAAGTAAATTCTTTTTCTAGTAAACGTTTATTTTAGAATTTAAATTATTATAACTATATAGTTATTAGAATTAATACTTACCTTATCTTTATATATTTTCTATTATAGTTGTTATTTAAAATTTGATAGAGTTTCATTTTAATAAATATTCCTACGTTGTATCAGATTTCAATTTCTAGAATTTTATTTGAAATTTAAAGTTTTTATTTTTCTCGCTAATCAGCTGAACCCACCTCAAGGTTAGCCTTTGTTACTCACTTAAAAACTCCTAGCCCGTACGTCTCTCAGCTTCTAATGAAAGACCAAATCTCACATCAAAACCCTACTTTAAATCCCCTTTTCCTCTTCACAGTTTTCTTCCCATCGACAAACCCACACATCAAACTAGAGTTGAACATTTAAACAGAGAAAACCCACTTACCCGATAGCCACTCTTGAGGCGCCGAAACCCTCTCTGACCACCACAGAAGTCGCCGACCCATATCCCCCGTCGAGCCACTCCTTTTTCCGAGAAACCCCAATAGCGCCGCCTTCACTTCCAGCCACCCATAGCTGCCATCCAGCCCTTCCCCGTCGTGCACCTCCATCTCGGTCTCAAGTTACGAAGTATTATTCAAGAAGAAACGCAGCGAGGTAAGTAATTTGATCACAAATTAGAATCATCACAGATCAGCTTATATATGTATGTATTATTCAAGCCAGTTTATTAATATCCAATTTTATGTATCACTCATGTCATATGCAACATGTCATCTAACATAGCACACGATCAGTTTATTCCGCATCATGTTCAAATTTAGAAATTATAATTATGTATGTATTATGTCATGCATCTCATGGTCATAAGACACGTAAGCCATCTTAAATTCAAGTGTAAGATAAGTTCAGATCAATTAATAAGATGGCCATTCAGATGCATGGTACCAATGCAGTTCAGTTCAGGGTGGTGTGCAAGCCACGAACTCAGTCGTGGTCCACCATAGTATGCTAGAATACTATCAGCAGTTCCCCTTGCTGCAGTGGGATGTGGGACTGGTGCACAACCTTGCACACAGGTTTAAGTGTGTTGGTCAGTCAGATAAACCAATCAGATAAATCAATCAGTTAGCTCAGATAAATCAGCCATACACAGCATAAGTATTAGCATGATCAGTTATGAATTTTTAAGTTCTCAGCAGGAAAGTTCTTATGAAAAACTTATGTTTATTACGTTTACGTTGTGATGGATTTCTTACTGAGTCATCGACTCATTTTAGTTTATTTTCATGTTTTTAACCACCCAAGTGAAGATGATGATTACGAGTAGCCAGGCCAGGAGTAGAAGGAGCATTTTTATGTTTTATTTTTAGTTCAGACTTTCTAAAATAAAACATGTCTTTTATGACATGAAGTTATTCAGTTTATTCATTTAATGTTTTTGGAAGACAATTTTATTAGACCTTTTATTTTATAATAAATTTCAGTTTATTTTTCAATTATAAAATTTGAGAATCTTTTGCCGGGTTTATTTTCATGAAAAATACGTGACACACCTAGCCTACGGGAAGGGGGTGTTACAGCTTCAGAGCATGATAAGCCTTTATGTGGGCAAACTTTTGTCATTACCTTATCTGATTGCACCCTCCACCATATGTGCTCTCACTGACGACATATAAAGAGTGATTTCATTTCACTAAAAAACATATAGTGAACGATAATAATTCTCCATGATTGGATCAATAATCAATATCCTTGTCATAATTGACAATTGTAGCCGATTACATAACACACGTATCGACCTGCACTGAATTTTCGTCAATTACTTCATCTAGAAGTTATTCCTGAGACTTTCCCTAATCACCTTATTAGTAAATTTACAAATGATCAACTAATTATTTAGTTGATCAACGTGGGCTAAAATTCTATCAAGTACTCACCCTAAGGCCATTCCTGAGGTTTTCCTTAAGCACCTTATTAGCGGCTTTACAAATAACAAAAATTTTCATTTGGGTATCATCATAACTCCATTTTTCTAGGCATCCCTAGAACTTCCTGAGTTATGCATGTCGACCATGAGGTTACTTCACCAAGGTATCTCTCAACTCCATTCTAGTCACATATTCTTTGAATTTCTCCAAAAACAATTCCTTGGTCATCAGATTTGCTACCATCTCGGTCAAGAAAATATAATTAACCTTGATCTCACCTCTCTCCACTATGGCTAAAATATAGTGATGATAATGCACATCAATGTGTTTTTTCTTGAAACTCTGTGTTCCATAATTTATCAATAAGATGACAGACTTATTATCATTAAACACATTGACCGGTTCTGTGGATGTACCCCAATTTAAGTTTTCAATAAAATGTTACATCCACACCCCATTACTCACTGCAGTACTACAAGCAATATATTCTGCTTCCATAGTAGACTTAGTAACATAACCTTGTTTCTTACATAAACAAGAAATTATTATTCCACCAAATAGAAATATATATCTACTTGTAAATTTTCTATCTACATTACTTCCAAAATCAATATCACTATAGCTGATTAATTTTAGATCACTGATTCCAAAACATAATTTCATATTTTTGGTACCTTGTAAATACCTTAATATACATTTTACTGCTTGCCAATGTTCCTTACCTAGATTGAATTGATATCTGCTTACCAATCCTGCTGCATGACAAATGTTTGGTCCCATACTTTTCATTGCATACATGAGGCTTCCCATGGCTTGAGCATAGGAAACTTTAAGCATTTCACTTATTTCCTTATCATCTTTCGGTCACATACTTTTATTTAAAGCATGACTTTTGCAAACTGGTGTACTTAAGTATTTGCAATTTTCCATACAAAATCTTTTAAGTACTTTTTTTTAGATATTTCTTTTTATCTAAATATAACATATTTGAATTTCTATCTCTCGAAATTCTTATATGAAGAACATAGACAACTTCACCCATGTCTTTCAATTCAAATTTAAATTTCAAGAATTCTTTTGTTTCATTCATCATATCTAGACAATTACTTCCTAGTAATATATCATCAACAAATAATGATAATAATGTTAGTTTACTATCATTTTTTCATATGTATACACAATGACCTAGTGGACTCATTTCATATTCCATTTTCAAAATGGTTAGTTAAACTTCAAGTATCATTGTCTTGAAAATTGCTTAAGTCCATACAGTGACTTCTTCAACTTGTTGAATGTTTCTTCATGTCCTTTAATTTGGAATCCTTCTGGTTGGATCATAAAGATATCCTCTATTAATTCAACATTAAGAAAAGTTATCTTTAAATCTAACTGATGTAATTCAAAATTCATCCTGACAATAATAGACATGATAATTCTTATGGATGTGAACTTTTTCACAGGCGAATACGTGTCCACAAAGTCTATACTTGGTTGTTGGGTATATCTCTTTGCCACTATTCTTGCTTTATACATTTCCAAATTATCATCAACTTCAAATTTTCTTTTGAGAACCTACTTGCAACAATAGCTTTGCTATCTTTTGGAAGATTTGTTAACTCTCAAATCTTATTTTTATTTATCGATTATATTTCATCTTTCATAGCCTCAAGTCATTTATCTGAATCAATATTATTGATTGCCTTAGAAACATTTTCAGGATCATTTTCTAAATTTTTCAAACTGATATTTAGTACATAATGATCTTGAAATAATATCAATGATTGTCTGCTTCTTTTGCTCCCAATGCCTCTATCATCAATACCTGAAGATTGATATTTATCTGACTTTATTATTTTTATTATTCTGTATCTGAATAATATTAGAATTTTCATTATCAAATCATGTAGAGATCTATTGCTTCTCTAGATCATTTAATAAATCTATCTGATCAACTGGAGTAACAAGATCTATATTTTCAAAGAAAACGACATCTCTACTTTTTATCAATCCTTTATTAGAATAATAAAATCTGTAACCACTTTCGTTTTCTACATACACAATAAACCTGCATTCCTAGGTTTTGCTTTTCAATTTATTCTATAGTGCCCTCGGGATAAGTACTTGTGCCAAACAACCCCACACTTTGAGTTTACTTAAGTCTAATTTATGTTCCATCCATATCTTGTAAGGTATGAGAGATTTTGCTTTGGTTTCAACTCATATATATGCCGCAGTCGATAATGCTTAACTCCAAAAATGTATTGGTAGATCAGCATATATTATCATCAATGTTGTCAAATCTAATAGAGTTCTATTTCTTCTTTCTGTAATGCCATTTTGTTGAGGATTATATGGCATAGTATAAATATGTCTTATACAATTTAATTTGCATAAATCATCTAAAGTTTCAAATTCATCTCTTCTATCACTATTCAAACTTTTAATAGGCTTACCCAACTGGGTTTCTACTTTTGCTTTATATTCTTTAAATTTCTCAATTGCTTCAAATTTATGTATGAGTAGATATGTCCATATCTTGAGTAGTCATCAATAGAAGTAATAAAGTACTTCATTCTTCTATAGATTTTAGTTTTAAAAGGTCCACAAACATCATAATGTATAATTTCAAGTAAATATGTGGATTTTCAACTTTTGAAAAAAGATTTACTTCTCATTTGTCCTTTGATACATGGTTCACATATATCAAAATTATCTAAATTTATTTGTGGTATTAATTCACTTTTATACATTTTAATCATCTTATTTTTACTATATGACCCAATCTTAAATGCCATAAATATGCACAATCAGTAGACATATTCAAATAATAAAAAATAAATACATTATTAATATCAAGATTTAGTACATACATATCATGATTTTTCACGTCTTTCACTAATACATTTTCCTTACTTATTACAACGGTTCTAGACTTAAACTCAACTATGTAGCCTTTTTTATAGTAAAGGTACTGATACTAAATTTCAACGAATACTAGGTACATATAATACATCACTAAGTAAAATAATGTAACCATTCACTTTAAATTTACATGTACCTTGTCACAAGACATTGTAGCATGTATTGTTGCCTATATACACTATGTGCTCTCATGTTTGTTTCTCTTCAAATTTAACAAACAACTCTTCGTTCCTACTTATGTCTTGTTGTTGCAAAGTCAACCCACCATGACTCTGAAGCTAGTTCCACAAGCATTACTTCTAAAACTTCATCACAATTTCCTTGCTTTTTTGTACTTTTATCTTATTATGACATTTTGATTTGTAATGCCCTTTCTTTCTACATTTAAAACAATTTTCAGTAAATTGTTTACTTTATTTCTTTTTCAACCATTTTTTAAAAATTATTTTGGCTTCATCTTGTTTTGTGTAGAACATTTATCCTGAGCCATAAACAAATTGGAGGATTGATTATCTCTATTCAACCTCTTCATTCTTTCTCCTACACGTATTAAAAGTATTGGAAGTGATGTCATTATTATTTCATTTCCACTATGTGTTAAAGAAGTAACAATGTGATCCGAAGATGAAGGAAAACTATTTAGTATGTAACTTACATTTTTTCAGTGAGAGGATGACTAGCATCAGATAATTCTTTTGCAATGAATTCTATTTGAAGCACATGATTGCCAACGTCATCATTCTTTTCATGTATGTTCGGTTATACTTATCCAATAATAATTGTATATAAGTATCCAACCTTATACCATACTTTGCCTCAACTGCATCCATAAATTTTTTCGCAGTTTCAAAGTCTTCAAAGAGAGGAATGATATGATCATTCATACAATGCAAAATTAAAGCTTTTCCCCATGCATTATGTCCTTCCCACTTATCTTTTCTTCGTACGCTACTTCCACTACCATTTGGCCCATTTTCTACATTTTCTGATGGCTTTGGTGTTGTCAATATGTATAAGGTCTTTTCAAAAGTTGAAAGAAAATTTATATGTCATTTCTAGGTTTGAAAATTTCTTCCATTCAGATTTTCTATCCCCGAGGGATCAATATTTTTCTTTGGTGCCATAAATAATAAACTTTAAAAATTAACAACAAACAAAATGTAGAAATAATAAATGTGTTCTATTAAATGCAATAGTTCAACTATGAGAAAATAATACTATTGCAAACTTAATGATAATAATAATCCTTCGATTTAATCCAAGGTGGCAGCCTTGCAATTGTCCTATTATATTGTAAACAAGGAGAACAATGGAAGTGACAGCGTGACACCCCTATCAAGTATTCCCATGAACTTTTCTTGATGTTTCTCCTCTTTCATTGAATTTATGGCTATAAACGTGACCAACATGTACCCTATAATGATTTGGCATAAAATTTGGAGCTCAACGACTTTTGAATGGGCTAAATCGGGTTTGAAATAACCTAGAACAACCCAAAATACCAAAACTGGCCTAAACCAATTTAGAAAACCAAGTCAACCGGTTAAGCCAGTTCAAACCGGGTCCGGGAGAAGAAAACTGGTGGTTAGCGACTCGATCAATGGATCTGTCTTCGGCTCAATGCGCGGCTTGCAGTGGTGGGTTAGCTTGTGGGCTAGTGACTTGGGCTTAGGCTTGAGTCAGGTTTCTTATAAGCCCACGGGCTTCAGCGAAGTGGGCTGGAGGCTTAGCCAGAATTCACACTATTTGGAGTGAGCCCGTTCTAGATGAAACGGGGTCATTTGGTTTGGCCGGAATGATATTGTGTTGTTTATTTTAGGCGACTTCCAACATTCTCAAAAATCCATCGTTTGGGCTCTTGCTCGAAATAACATTGTTCACTTTT
The DNA here is from genome assembly GCA_003123785.1 of Pterocarya stenoptera. NCBI lineage: Eukaryota > Viridiplantae > Streptophyta > Magnoliopsida > Fagales > Juglandaceae > Pterocarya > Pterocarya stenoptera. Next base: position 177,387 of record QEOT01005040.1, read on the forward strand.
AAGCTTTGGACCTTCAGACACGACCAAAACAACAATTTTGTTTCGATCGTATTGTTTCTCACTTGGCTAAACCGAGAATAATTTGAATCCTCCTGACCGTTGGTCGAAACGGCACCGTTTCAACCAGAGATGTTGTCTTCTTCTTCCTTGCACAGGGATGTTGTAGACTCAAAAAATGTGGTGTTTTTGCTTCCGTCTAGTGAATTGGTCTTTGGTGACCAAGGTTCTGGCGTGTCCCCGACACTCTCAAGTCCCAGCAATGGTGAGAGACTCTGATGACTGGTGGGAATAGTAACCATGTGTGTAAAATTATTGGACAATTGACTATTTCATTGTGTAAAAATGTGACAATAATTTTTTTCAAAATAATAACAACTTACAAGATTTTGAAAATTCCTACTATAGTCTAGGCCCCCATCGTAATTTAGAAAAGTTTTTCTCTTGGATTTGAAAGTCTCCGAACATGATTATAATATGCAAGTGTGGTTGCCAAACCAAGCACTTGTCTATTGATCGTCTTCTCAATGCATGAAGTTAACTTCTATGCTATGACTAGGCTATGATACCATTGTACAAAAATGGAAAACAAAGAAGAACGAAAATCAAACAAATCTTCGACAATATGGTGACACTTCGGTGAGGGTATTTGTTCCAAGAGTTGGTGATGGATAGAGGGCAATCAAGTGCCTTCATTGTGCACAAATGGTCCCTATTTATAGACTATGAGGCACTGGCTGGCAATAGGTACAACCATTGGTAAGACAATGGTTGGCAAAGGTGACAATCATTAACAAGTAACACAACCTTTTGACTAAATCAATGGGTTGTGTCTCTCGACACTGGGTTGTGTCTCTTTACTCTTCCTTAACCATCACCCCCATGGAAACCATTACCATGGAGAGGGTGCCATTCCAAGGGGTACATCATTTGGTAATCACATCCCTTACAATTACAAAATTGTTGAAAAAGAAACCAAAAGAGTGTCAAAATGAGAGCTTTTTCTATAAATAATCAAGGATGGAAGAGGCATACCAGTAGAGACAAACCCATATCTGGGTATGTTGCACACATCTACAACTGCCAACTGTGGAATATCAGCTAGTCTTGCTGGAATTCTACTAGAGAAGCCATTAAAGCTCACATCAAGCCTTCTTAGCATCCTCAAGGAGTGGTTTGATGTTATTGGACTCACTTAGACATGAAAACCTTGTTAGGTTGAGAGGATTTTGTTGCTCAAGGACCAAGGGTGAATGTTTTCTCACATATGATTTTGCCCCAAAAGGGAACCTGTACCAATATCATGATTTGGACGATGGAAGCAACATAGATCTTGATTGGTCCAAGATGGTTTCTGTCATTAGTGGAATTGTAAAAGGTTAGTACTTTCTATTCATTCTTTAATTTATTCAGTGTCATTTTCTCAAATCTCTTGTAAGGATTCTGGATTGTATGGTCATGAGAGAGAGAGAGAGAGGGGGAAGAAAATACGTAGTCGGCTTGAGGAGAGAGAGAGAGGGGGAGGAAAATCTCTATGGAAAGAGAGGGGGAGAAAGAGAGAAAGTGATGGAGGAAGTGTATGGGAGAGGTAAGCCATAGTCGGTTTTATTTTTCTACTGTGAGGTAGCATATATACATGGCATACTATCATTGGATGGTGTAAATCTACTCTCGCCACCACATCCGGTGCGTAGCATTTCTAATTTAAAAATTGTTCTACATCCTTATATAGATGCATAACAATATCCCTTTGTCCATCCTTACATAGGTAGTCTAGCTTGCCCACACATGGTTTCCCTGAGAACATTAAATGGAGAAACATGTTATTTAAAAAAGCAGGTGTGTACAAAAAGACATATCTAGTTAGCTGCAAATTTGAATGTACAATGAAAAATACAATGAGAGTAATTATGCCACTTGAACTCAACAAAATCGTCAATTATCATAACTATAATAAATCTACCAATAATTTCCTTCTCAATGTGAACTCCCAGATAATTTGTAATAATGTCATCTTTCATTTTATTTAGAAGCCTTCTCATAAAACTTGTTTTCACTTGTCCATATTATTCGTTCAAAGTTTTCAAAATAGAAAGCAAAGAACAAGTATGACTCATGAACAATTACAAAATTATATCATGCAAATCTAATTTAACCCTATCCATAGTGTAATAAACCGAATAAAAACTTTAAGTTTACAAAAGCAAAAGAGCATATAATTTATTTGAAGGGAATATAACACGCTGAGATTAGAAAAAAGAAAATCACATATTGCTTCTTTACCATAATGATCTCTCCAATCCTTTTTGCAATCGGTTAAAGCCTCATTTGGACACTTAAAATATCTCAGAATATCTTTAATAGTAGTTAAATGGTTTGACTAAAAATATTTTATTGGATTTTGAGAAATGAAAGAGAAAAAGTTGAATAAAAATATTATAAAGTTAAAATATTTTTTGAATATTATTTTTATTTGAAATTTGAAAAAATAGTATTATTTTTTGTGTTTTGTTTGAAGTTTGAGAAAGTTGTATGATATTTAGAGAAAAAAGTTGAAAATTTAAAATTGAAAAAATGTTTTGTGTTTAAGTGATGTTTAAGAAGAAAATATCTGAAAGTATCTGTGTTCCCAACTATCCCTAAGAGTGTTAACCACAGGAGAGATTTGTTTCAAGTACTCTAAAATATTAAGAAAACCTTAGAAATTCCAACAAAATTGGAAACAAGGAGATGCAATAGTGTTCACTCTCTTTAGAAGCCACACATCTTGTGAGTTGTTAGCCGAGAAGGTGTGTGGCATATAAATTCCACTCTTTTTTCTTATAATGTTTTGAATTAAAAGAAAAACTTATAAGAACTTTTACGAAAAAATTTGTTCAATTATTTTGTCTACTAAGTAAATAGATAGAATATAGATCTCAGTATTTGGCCTACTGAGTATGGAGAAGGGGCCACGCAACAACAGGAGGAAAGAAGCCCCTACGAAAGCCCTAGGCCTTTGATTTGATTGGCCAGCCCTAGCTTCCAGAAAGACAACCACCAGCCAACCCAAAAGGATGACTACAAGAACGCCAGCAGTTGTTATTGTACCTACCACCAGTCCCATACCCACAACACTGAAGATTGTCTTTCCTTAAAAGAAGAAAGAGAGCAGGTTGGGTGGCTGAGGCCACAGTACCCTCCCACTCGAAGGGCAGAGCAGGAATGGAGAAGGAGGTCACTTGAAAAAAGTATGGAAAGGATTAGAAGGCCAAGAAGGGAAGGGAGCCCGAGGCAGAGAGTAGCCTCTCTAGGACCCCAGTGCGATCGTCCCTGCACACCGCATCAAGGAGGACCGTCGCTAGGGGAGACGAGATCAAAACCTTATTTGAGCAAAAAGCGCACGCCAGGCATGCGAGATGCCAAGAGGTGTATTCAGTAGAGTGTAGCCCCGCCAAGTAAAGAAGGAACGACCAGGCCCCAATCATTTTCTTTGGAGAGGACGATGAGGAAGAGGTCCTCTACCTGCACAATGATACCCTGGTAGTGACTATGTTGGTCGCCAAATTCACCACTCGAAGGATCCTTATCGACAATGGCAGCTTCGCAGATATCCTGTTCATGAAAGCCTTTATGCGAATGGGAATAGATGCCTCTCGACTCCAACCAACCCCCCATGCCACTAAAGAGCTTCTATGGGGACATGTTCCAGCCAGTTAGAACCATCACATTGTCCATCTTGGCGGGCAGCGCCCCTTCGGTGGCCTCTGTCATGGTCGATTTCTTGGTGGTGAAGGCCCATTCGTCATACAACGCCATAATCGGCTGACCCACCCTCAATAGCGTAAGGGCAATAACATCGACCTACCACTAGAAGGAGGGGCGGCCGATGACCCTAGGACGATGGGCCTTTTCCTCCCTGACTCCTTGGTGGATTCGATTGATGTATAGATGGGGTCAATCGTGGGGGAGGCAAAAATGGTGGAAGACGTTGTACCTCAATCAGTTCTGAGGACTGCCCCAAAGGAAATCGAGGAGGGGAAACTGGGCTGTTGTTAGCCCTAGCAACCTCCGTGCAGACTTTCTTCCCTTTATTTGCAAGAGGAGGGCTAGCCCAATGCTTCCGAGCTGGGCTCTGGGCTGGATGGTAATAGAGCGATCTTCGAAAACAGTGTGGCCAAGAGAAGACAAGAAGGCGTTTATATTTTGCTCTCCAAGGAGAGCCTCCGAGAGGGCATCCATCGGGTGTTTATGTACCCATTCTTAGGTCAGAGCAATACGACGCAGCTCCTCGGGAGAAGCGTTCAGCTGTACTACTTTGTCATCAAGAACCACCCCTACATGGCCCGAACGAGGAACTCGCGATGGTTCACTTGCCCAACCACAAATACCCAACTACGGCCAGACACAAAGAAAAACTTGGGAGTCCAATCCTTGACTTTATGATAGCGCGGCTCCAGTGAAACAAGGCTATGCATTGCCCTCAAACTACAAATGTTCCCCTCATGCTTTATGAGGTTATGAGTCAAGAGAAACTCACGGTTAGTAAGGTTAGCATGCTCCAGGTCTATCTCCGACAAAGCCTACCACCAGAGAATGCAATAGCACATCAATATCCTCCAAGCATTTGGGTGGAGTTGAGAGGGGGCGAAGCCGAGGCGATCCAATAGGTCACAAACAGGGCAAGGGAAGGGTACCCTCAGCGGGCAAGAAAACATGTTGGGGAAGAGGGCAACCTTCGAAGCATAACCCTCATCATCAACACCCCCTCATGAGGCTCAGGAACCTTAAAAACCACCTTCTCAAGTACATTAAAGGTGGAAATCAGCGACGATAAGAACTCTAGGGTGACATTTAAGCACCAGTTATATCCAATGTAGAATTGTTCTATGATGCAAACCTCGGGCTAGTCCAGCTCCCTTGAAATATTGGGTTGGATGGTCTTCTTGGGAGCCATGAAAACTAAAGTAGAGAAAAGCAATGAAAAGGAAGAGAAGTCGAGCAAAGGGAACGAGAAAGCTAGAGCAAAAGGAGACGAGGATGCAAAAAAAGGTGGGAAAAGGGGGGGTTAGGGGCAGAGCCGTGTTTATATAAATGGGAAGTGACGGTTCCCTTTTTGTACCCATGTGGTGGAAAAGGGGATACGAAAGGGTTCAGATCTCGCGAAACGTGTAGCACAATGGGTCGTGGGAAACGAAATGGTGTCTCAAGACTAGTCTGAAGAGTCTAATTGTTAGAATGGGAAGGGTAAAAACGTAAAAAAAAGGGAGGAAAAATTTAAATAAATGGTAATGGAGGTTGACATCCCAAAATCATAGGTATGCACGTGCCTAACGGGGCTGGCAAGACATGAGTGCATCCCACCGCATGTATTGTGTGTGGCAACGTGGTGAGATGGAACCGCTTGACACCATAAATGCTAAGAGAGCATAAATGGTGCAATCAAGTGCGGGATCCAACCGTCACAAAACAGGCCAATAAAGTCTAAAGGAGAATTGTTGCCCGACATCATTAAGATAATGAAGGAAGCCACACAGGCATAATCTGGAGCAGGAACCTTGTAAGTAGAAGAGACGGGAGAATAATAACCACCCGCTTCTAAGGAAGAGGATCTCAACGACGAAGACAACGGGAAGGTATGAAGAATGAAGACCAAAGCCAAAAAAAATTCCCATCGGACTAGTCCGATAAGAATTAGAGGGGTAACTGTAAAGGGGTTTTTTCCCCTGGCGGCCCTTAAAGCAAGCTCAGGGAGGGCCACTGGGAAGTAAATTAGAGAGCCTGACCAAGCCCAATCAAGACCTACGACCCTCCTCCAAAGGAGTCAGTGGGCCTCTGCAAAGTACTCGGTCCATGAGCAAAACCCACCCTTAAAGTAACCAACATACAGAGAAAGTGGACGGTAGGGGAAGGTGAGACTCGCCACCCTGACACCATCTCAATGACGCCCTGCCCTCTGGAACACTGCCCAAAGGTGCGCAAAACACGACGTTAACAAACAGCTTCATGAGTACGTATACGTAGTTTCCTTGCATCGAACTTCTTGGGTTTGGTACTGTTTATTCATTAAATACCAAAGAAAGGAAGGGGAAAATACAGCTAAAATTAGCGCACACACATACACAAGTGTGTGTGTGTGTATATATTTTATATATATGGTGCATGGGTGAATAGGTTTGCATTGCATTTTTTTTGAAAGATCGATGGGTTTCTCTTTAGTAGTTTGGATTGAGAGATGAGTTGAAATAGTTTGTGAATAGTAGAATAAAATATTTTTAAAATATTATTTTTTAATATTATTATTGTTTTTGAATTTGAAAATATTAAATTGTTTATTATATTTTATATGAAAATTTAGAAAAGTTGTTTTGGGATTTGAAAAAGTTGTAATATGTTACTAGAGATAGTGAAAGTACTCTCATTTATGCTTTAGATCATCGATTCTTTTCGGCCTCTCTTGTAGAGATTTATAATTACTTCAATATTTTCGACAGAAACGAGCTGAAGAAGTTTTATTTTTAATTGAAAGAAGATTATGATTGAAAGTTGAATCCTTGAACTTTGGATCTAGCTATTTCTATTTCAAGTACCCCTTCACTAGTGCTTAAAGACTGCATGAATATAAAGCTAGGCTTTTCCAATATTACAGTTTTCCACTTACACATAATTGTTTTTAGACTTCTTTAGATATCACGCCAAGAAAACTATCCGTCCGGCAGCTGAACCCACCGCCTACACCGGCTGTAAACTGGTGGGGATGTCGGGATATTCCGGCCCCTCCAGGTAAATGGGATGCAACGCCACCAGCTCATGAACCACCTCTCATACCTTGAAGCTAGCTGAGTCCAAGCTGATCTTAATTAATCAGTATTAAGTTTAAATGTTAATTAGATCGGAGTAATGTAATTAGTGAATAAAGGATGGCAACAATGAATTAATGCAGCATTCTTCTTGCTAAATAATGAGAATAGAGGCCGGGGACTCAAAAATGTCTCATTCTATATATAAATAAATGAGCATTGCTATGCATCAACCTACACACCACACACTAAATTGTTTTTTATTTTTTTAAATTTTTTTTCAAATTTTTTTATTTTAGTCTTTTTGAAACATTTATATTTTTTTATTCATCATCCATATAATACACATTTAATAAGAAAAATAAATAAATAAAAAAAAATTATGGTGTGTAGTATGTAGGTTGATGCAAAGCTTAATTCTAAATATATATATATATATATGTACGTCCTGTGTGTCGTGTGCGTTTTTGCTTTCCGAAAAGATTGTAATTTAATGCTAAAGTTTGTACGTACGAGGTGCATGTTCGATTGGAATAGAAAGAGCTCAGTGTTGTTTGATCAATTATGATTCTACGAATGGTATATAGAGTATGTATTGATACTTTTTTAATGTCATCTTCATGATATTCACATGTGACACGCAAAAAGCCTATTTTCTTGCAGTGACGGACACGCAAAGCATACATATGATCTTTTGTTGGCGAGAAGAACACATCAATCTATAGAGAAAATCTGGGGATCATACCCAATGCAAAATGCAGTACTCTCGAGATTAAAATAGATAAATAAATACAACAAAAAGAACTTGCTGCTTGCACACAGATCATTTACACCATACGACACCCACTACCAACACAATATATATTAATTAAGCTGATTCATATTATCAACATGACAATGAAGTGTCACTACAAGAAAATTGAGTTTTTGGGACCATTTAATAGCGGCGAAAATATCATTTAAAACCAAAACAGATTCATTTTAGCTGTAAATAGTCATTTCGCTGGAATTAACTGGCTGCAAATAAGCAGTTTTCTTGTAGTGTGTCATGCATTTATTATATACGAAAATGAAGGATAATGATACTGAGATGACATTTCTAATCGAGAAAGCTGACAGACATGTGCAAAATAATGTACTTTTTTATTTATTTTTTGTTTTTATTTCAACCATTTTTATATATTTTGAAATATTTAAAAAAATATCAATTCACTAATAATCACTTTCTTAATTATTAAGTTAAAAAAATAAAAAATAAAAATTATAATAGATCAATTTTTATTACCTCAAAGATCAAGAGTTTTGTAATAAAAATCCCCCACTGTTCTCTATAAAATTAACACAATCTATATATTAATGCAATCACCACAGTGCCTGGATGACCAAACAGGATAAATCCAAGTCATCAATCTGTATCGACGGTTTGTGGGATTGGCTAATTAGGATTAATCTATTTGTTAGAATATAATTAAAATAATCAAATAATTTACTTCACTTCACCGACTTATTTTGAAATTTGTGATTGAGTAAAGTGATGATTTAACAGTATCATGATCTAAAAAATTTATTTTAAAAGATTAAAACAGTGCAAACTGGGATGATTAATGATCAGTTGGTCAAAACCTAACACCTACTCATGTAAAGCGACAGTTCACAGTTGGCTATCAACCTGTGACTGAAGTAATGCATGCAAGCTTTAATATTTGGTTTTCCTTCGATTTAAGGCAATTCACCTACCCTTTGCCTTTAGCCTATCCTTGCCGCTGCATGCCTGCTCACTTCCCTTTAATCTCTTTAAGAATATCATTAATTAAACCTATCACCTTACTTGCTTTATTGTCTGTTGCACCAGTGACATCTTTCTTCCCAGAGTACTGGTCATCCAGCTGTATCCCATCTAGCTCCATTAATCTTCTCGAGCTATAATTTTTAAGCTTTCTCTCTCTTTATCTCTCTCTCTCTCTGTTACACACAGAGACAAGCAAACGCGGAAGAGATGAAGATGGACATTTTTCCATCTTGTGGAGGCATCAAGATCAAACACCAGAGCAGGAGAAGGTATCAGAGGCTGAAGAGTAGTCATCATCATGTGGTGATCACCAATGAGGAACATATGAAGATTGCTGCATCAGAGATTATATCACTGCCAACGAACATCACGTTTTCAATCAAGTTCATGAAAAGAGCAAGAGATTCTTATGTGGAAATGATGCTTTGCTTTGCTGGACGTATTGCGCAGTTGAATAATGGTAATGTTTTCCTGTATAAGAGGATCCCAAGTGCCAAGATTCCGAGTTATTCTCTGCAGCATAAGTAAGTTAATTTCCTTTGTCTTTTTTCACCTTTTACCCTTTTTTTTAGGCGGTATGAATGTTATTACAGACTCTGTAATTTCTCCGTACTCTCCTTTTGAGGTCAGAAACGAGGAGAAATTTGAATAAATAGAATTGGCTAATGTATTATAAAAGATCAAGTTTGCACTAAGTACAAACTGCTTTTCTTTTTCTGTTGTTTTACTTTTGTGAGATGGGCTTGAGTGTCGATCAGATCATTTCGCATTGGAAAACTAAACCATTATGATGATGTTGATGTTGATCTCATCTTCATGATCATAGATTGGATTCTCTGAATAGAAATAGTTCATAGTACGTATAGTGCTATTTATAATGGACTTGGGTTTTGGAAGGTCCTGCGGCCCAAGCCCAACCAAACCAACTGTCTTTCTATCTTTGTAGAAGGTTTGTAGTGTTTTTCATGGCAATGTTGGAGACCAATTTCCGTGGGATTGAGGAGGTATTCCATAATTTTTTTATTCGCTCATTTTTTTTAATAATTGGAAAAGAGATAAATAAGTTCATTGAGGAAAATTAGTGAAAATTAGCCCATATATAGGCTGATCAGGGATTTTTTTTTTTGTCTTTATTTTACCATTAGTGAACCTCTTTTATCTGTTTTCTTTTTCGTTTTTTGATAAACCTAAAAAATACCTATCTATTTGGGACGAAAAATACCTAAAAAACTTAAAAAACAAGCTACAAAAAACGTCACAAGTTATATATGTATGACCCATATATAGCCCACCATGGATAGATAGATAATATGGGAGGATAATTATGTTATTTGCATTATAAAGTAGAGGTAATTATATTTTTGTTTTGGGGGGTTCAATGATTATTTCCAAGAAAAGTATTCTGGACACGAACAAATTTCACAAAAATAAACTCACAAATTAATGTGATTTGATTTGTTTCATTAAATTGTAAAGTTATTTTTATTGTAAAATAGATCAAATATATCACATGAAATTACATCAATTTGTGAATTTATTTTTCTAAAATATTTTTGTAGCTGTTAGCTTTCTCTACTTCAAAATGTTTTTTTTTTTTTTGGACAGGGTGGTAGGAATTAAGATTTTTTATTTTGTTGGTTTTCTATTTAGTGAGAATAAGACCCTTATCCCCCTCACCATTACTACTGTCTGTGTTTTTGAGTATGAGATCAACGTACGTAATTGGTAATTTATTTTTTGTTTATCAGCTACGTCTATTTTTAGATCTTGGTCCGTTGATACAAGCAATTGATCGAAAGGAGGGCTCTTTTATTATATATATGAAATCCATAAAAGAAAAATTAAGAAAAAAGCTAGATGCATGCATGGTATCAAGAATCTCATTCATTAGTCCTTTAAACTTGAGAGATACGGGAGAGAGCAAGAGTGTCATGTAAGCTGGCTACTAGGAGCCTTTTCTGCACTGTCGCTTTATCCTTCTCTGTGGGACTCAATATTTTATTATATTAACAATGAATCAATCAGAAACAAAATAAGAAAGAGTCTCAAAGAAATTTTGCTGATTACGAATGCAAGTTCTTAATTTTGAAAGTACGGTGATTGAATTATATATATATATATCTCTTTTAAATTAACATATTTCTTATAAATAGGGGATGACTTTCCTGGAGATTATTTAGTAGTCTCTATTGAGAAGGAAATTGCTGAAAGATTTAGCACAAATGCGATAATTGATGAGTTTTATTTAAATGACAAAACGATGAGTCTATATGGAGTTTTTATTATTATTATTGATTACGGGTGTCCGAGAACAATGTCCTGACTAATACCAGGGATGCACAAGCCCTCGGTAATAAGTTTCTCGCAAGTGCACCTTAGGTAATAATTTTTGCATCTTATGGCGGAGATGATGAAGGCTTCAGATTTGTCCATGGAAGATTGAGAGATTTATGAGGGTAAAGGATATATAATATGGATTCAATAATGGAATACATATTAATATTAATGAAATCATCTCCCACCCACCCAAACACACATATAGCTCTTTGAGAGCAATGACACGAAATCGACTAAAAAATTGAAGTATGATGTTGCATTAAGAAAGGAACCGTAAGTGGTTATGAGATTCACCATTCTTGGATGAGAAAGTGACTTTCAACATATTCTAGCTACCATACTTAAAAGTATAATTGACAGCTCTATTTAACTTGTAATCGAGGCGCAAAAACTCTATCTCTTCACCGGAACTCCATAATTACATCGTCCATGCAAGACCTCCCTTCTCTCATTGGATTGCCTCAAATGTTTGGTGTACATTGTGCCAATGCCTCCAAATTATACAAACATGTTGAGTGTGCATTTTTGGCAATCATGGGTTTATGTGGTCTTTCCTCATTTCAACATATTTTTCGCCTCTTGAATTATAATAACATTAAAAACATATAACATAAAAAAAAAAAAAATGATCTTTTCTTCTTTTCCCAACATCCAAACACAGAATTAAGATATCTTCCCCTTCAAAATGTCTTTTCATTTTTATTTTCTAAGTAATGATTCGTATAAATTTTAAATAAATAAATCTTTCGTAGTTCATTTGTAAAAAAGTTGAGCACACCATAAAAAAATGTAAACAAATATATTTTTTATTTTATATACCGCACTCTAATTTTATTTTTATTTTTTTATATGAGATAAGACACATTTATCATATTTATAAAATTTTTTATTTTTTTTAAATATAAATATAAAAATTGATGAATAATATCACTACCTTAGACAAAAGTAATGCAAAAGATGACGTATAGAATTTTTGTAAATAAATTTTAAAATAGAAAAAGAAAAGTCTTCCTTGTTGCACTTGTGTATATAGATAGCATGTACCACATGGAAAAAATCTACTCAACCTCTTATTATTTACATAACTTCTACACACTATATTTTTTTTAATTAAATATTTAATATATAAATAATAAATAGAAAAATTAAATTAGTTTAAAAAGAATAAATTTAAAAAAAATTTTAAAAAAAATATTAAAAAATATTAAAATTTAAAATAATATAATATGTGGAGGTTGAAGAGATTATGTAGCATTTCTCATAACACATGAGTGTCACTAGTGCACCTATCTTATATTTTGTCAGACATTATGAATATTTGTGTGCTTTAAGATACGTACTGTTGTACACCAACTGAAAAAGGGGCTTGCAAGTTGTACACCTCTCTCTCTCTAATTATTTTTTGAGCATTGTTATGCATCATTTTACACACCACACATCAATATGTTTTTTATTTTTTTAATTTTTTTTCAATTTTTTTTATTTTACTCTTCTTAAAACATTTATATTTTTTTTATTAAACAAATAAAAAAAATAAAAAAAATTATAATATATGATGTGTAGAATGATGTAAAAATTAATTCTTATTTTTTACCTTACAAAAAAGGCAAAAAATAAAAAGGTTTGTTGCCGCACACAATCGAGTATAATAGTATTTGGCACAGCCCCATATATATGGCCCCAAAGGTCAACTAACTTTTGCACCGATTCTAATTATTATTATTTTTTTTTTTTCCTTTTCTGATGAGACTTTATAGAAACATAAATGGCCATTATATATATCCATTTACTTGAGTGTGACAGGCAACTTTAATTAGCCTCTCCACCTTAGGGTGGGATGATGAATGCATGGGAACGGTCCTTTAGAAAAAAATTTATGGGTACGGAAGATAATTCACACCTAATTATTTACTAATTTATTAAGAAATAATATTGACATCCGTCACTATTTACATCAGCCAAAACATACTTAAAATAAAATGACTAAAAGGTCCCTACAACAAAAATAAACGTTCCGCACGTTCCCTCTAATTTCATCCGTTTCAAATTATTTTTACTCTTATTTCTCCTCCAGCATCGCCCGTCACCCATGCCCCCCCCCGGCCATTGTCTCTCCCCACTCCCACCACTCATGTCGCCCAAGGCCTCTAGCTCGTCGCCCATCCGCATCGCCCCATCCCCACTCCCGGTGGTGCAAATTTGGTTGTGAGGGAGAGAGGACCTGTGAGGGAGAGAGGAAGGTCGGTGTGGGCTGGGGAAGGATGGTATGGCCGAGCGGTGGAGTTCCGTCATGCTTGTGGGTGGCGACGATGCGCGGCTGTAGGTGGCAGAATGTGAGCCACGACGTGTGGAAAATATAGGCCTCGGGCTAGGGGAGGAGGGCGTGCGTGCGGAGGAGCTTGGGCCTTAGGCTGGGGGAGGAGGAACGGCTCGGTGGTGGTGGTCGATGGCTGCGATGGGAGGCACAATCGACGGCAACAGCGGCGAATCTGAACTGCGAAGAGAGAAACAGGAAGGAGACGAAGAAGAAGAAAAAAAAAAAAAA